>WAAE01004567.1:0-14652 GCA_013400495.1 Nicator chloris
CAAAGACAAGATGGTGGAGAAGCTCCCTTTTTCCAAGATGGCAGCCACCATGGCAGCCCATGTGGCCCAGAGGACAAAGACAAGATGGCAGAGAAGCCCTCTTCTCCGGGCCATGCAGCCAAGAGAGAGAACGAAGGAAAACAACACAGCCACCAAGCCTCTGCAGTTCCAGAACTCCCTCCCCGCCGCAAAACAACAACAGGAGCAGGGAAAAAGAAAACCTGGAAAAAACTATTGTTGTCCAAAAGGCTCCAATGCTGCCGAAACACTGGAAGAAACTTCCTGGCAGTTGCAGACCCAACCCCCCTCCACTGGCTTAAAACTCATGGAGAGTGGCTCCAATGCTGCTGAAATGCTGATTCCTGTGAGGCAGCGCGAGGCAGGGGCTCTCTTGCTCTTTTCTTGCTGAAAGACCTTGCAATGTGATATAAATTAAAATTATAGTGAGTTTGTTGTATTTTATTAAAATAAATTTTTAAAAAAACAACTGGGAGAAAAAAAGCTATCAAAAGCACAACTAGGTCAAGTGACAAGAAGCTGGAATTAGAAATCCAAATCAGTAGTAAAAACTTAGAAGTGGTGGCTTCTTTGAAAAAGCTTGTTTTCCTTTGTCCTGCCTGTCTGCCTACAAAGGTGCAAATAGCACAGCTGCCTGTCTCAAACACTGTCAAGGTGTCCTGGTTCCAGCCAGGACAGAGTTAATTTTTTCAGTAGCCAGGAGGGGGCATGACTGGGGTGTGGAGGTTATTCTATATCACCTCATATCATTGCTGGGGGCAGGGGAAAGGGTTCTTTTACGAGGAGAAGGGGCTCCTTCTGGAAGAGAAAATATGGCAGAGGGAGCCTTCTGGTATTGTCTCTTATCGTGGAGTTTTTCCATGTGAATTATTTCTTTTCTTGTACACTCTGTTATTAATATTGTTCCTGTTACTGTTTATTTTCTTATTGCTGTTTCCAGTAAATTGTTCTTATCTCAACCCATGATCTTTGCCTTTTGTGCCTCCAACTCTCCTCTCCAGCCATCCACAGTGGGGAGGAGGAGATGAAAACAGGGGAGCAAGAGACAACATGTGGTTTGGAGAGTTGGTGGGGGCACTGAATTGGGGAGCACCATTCCTAAACCACGACACAAGGCCACAGAAGGAACTTGCCATAAGACAAGCCACCACAGCAGGAACTTGAGATAAGCACAGAAGGGAGGAATTTGCAACAGGAAGGCACTAATTTCAGGCCTGGTGAGGCAAGATCTGTTTAGCACATCCTGTTTAATGCATACGTACAATAATTCCCATTGTGGAAAAGGGAGCAACTGCTCATACACAAATCACCCCAAGTTATGGGAACAGTATCTGTGACCACTCTGTGATACTTGGAACTTGGACTGTATAAAGGTGGTACCCTCAGTAGAACGACTCCAGGACCCCCACCACTGAGAAGACTGGGGTGAAAAAGGATCAATGGGATGCTGCTGTATTCATGGATGGTGACTATCTTCTGCTTGATCTCTCTGTCTCTCCACCCTTTACTCTTTTTTATTTCTTTCTATCTCTCTACCTCACATTTATTGTAAAATAAAATCCATATTGCATATGGTCTCATTTGCTGCTTGGTCAGAGGCATCTCTCACTAGTCAGATCTTACCAAAACAAAATGCTTTTATTTGCTGTAAAGTAGGTTTAAAGGAGGAGAAAAATATATTTGACGGAAGTATCCAGGTTTTTGAAGTTTACCTCTACTGGGAAACAGAATTAATAGTTCCATCTTGAGAAATAAAGGATAACACCCAAAATGGAGAAACAAAGGAAAGCCAAACTTGTTTCTTATTTTTTCAAAACAGTAGAGCATGTCTGCAGTCTCAGTAATTTTGATAAAATATAAAGCAGCCTCCCAGGATATAGTTTCAGTAGATCAATCAGCTCCTTAGTGCTTGGCATTCTGCTTGTGCTTCTAATTAGAGTATTTCTCCTCAATATAGGTGAATCCTGATTTTTTTTTTAATTAACATAATCCAGTTTAATTGTTTGTGAGGTAAGTTGTGATTACCCTGGTGTCCTGGTTATAAGTACTGTCGTTGCTGTTCATTTTTCTTATTTCATTGCCGTTTACAGTAAATTATTCTTATCTCAAGCCGTAATCTTTACCATTTTTTGCCTCCCATTCTCCTCTCCATCCTGCCATGGGTAGAGGGAGGGAAGTGAGCCAGTGGCACGTGGTCTGGGTTGTTTTCAGTGGGAACACTAAACTGGGGAATACCATGCCTAAACCATGACGCCTTGTGTTTACATTTATATTTCAACTTTTTAGCCTAGTGATCACTTGTTTTATGCTGTACAAATGTAATGCATGGTCCTTTACAGTCCTTCCTAGCTGTTACTAGTACTTTCCTTGGGAATTATGAAGAGATCCCACTCCCAGATTTGACTACTTTAAGATGCAATGAAATCTTTTGGGAGAGTCAGGAATTCATTTTACCACTTTTCTCCTGGTCCACTTTCCCAAACTCTTAGAGTTGACATTGGGCAGGCAATCTTAGGTGCGAATAAATACATCTCTGAAATTTTCAGGTCGCTCAAAGTAATTCTGAAAGACATCAAATTAAGCTTAATTCTCATGTGATTGTATGGTGTTTCCACAGCAGATACTGAAATATAATTTTAAAATGTCCAGCTTTTCCTGCCTGTCATAAAGACGGGATATTCTGAGAAATAAGCTGCTGTGGTGTGTTTTGAAGAGTCCATCTAATTTTGATAGACTGAATGGAAAGTACCATCTGATATGATGACAATTAAAAACATTGCTAGTAGCTTTCTCCCATGCCTCTTCCTTTTCTCTCCTCCTACTCGCCCCAGTTGAAATGTGTGTACTCCCTCTACAGTCCACATCCTCAAAGAATGTTTATTTTATTTCTGTGTTGTCTTACCCTTTTTATTTCTCTGTGAGTAAGGTAGAAGCATTCAGAAACATGGCTCCTAGTTTTGCTATTGAATTTAACACTATTTTAAAGATACATTAGGTAGAATTGCTCCAGGCTTGAAAAGCAAAGCCCAAATGGCAATTAAATGCTTCATTCTTTTGTTCTTGACTTTTTATTATTGAAAATATTTAGGTTTTTAGTCATGAGAGATTAAGCCATATATATTTTCTTCTTCCTCAGATCTATCCAAGTTTGACTCTTTGCTGCTTATTATAAAGAAGCATAAAACAAATCAAATCACTTTGTGTTTGTTTTTTGGCTTTTTTTTTTTTTTTGCTAATATTCAGTATTAACTTCCGGTTTTATATTCATGGCAAATTATATCAAGACTTTTTATTTTGAATGATGTCTAAAACATGGAATTTCATGGAATGTGCAAGTTGAAACAGTAGCACTTGTCATTCCATAGTCAGGACAAGGTAAAGGATATGAACTTAAATACATTCAATGACATTCATGGTATATAGAACCTGATAACTCTCCATTATTGTTTTCTAATTACTGTTAACATCTTTGAAGTCACGTTACTGCTTGACACCAAACCAAGCTTGACCCCAAAATACTTGATACACTAATTTTTCACTTTAAATATTTATTTGAATGTATTACTGTACTGCGTTTGTGTGGCAAGTTTTTGGTAGCAGGGAGCTACAGGGGCGGCTTCTGTGAGATGCTGCTGGAAGCTTCACCTTATGTCTGGCAGAGTCAATGCCAGGCGGCTCCAAGACAGACCCACCACTGGCCAGTGTTGAGCCAATCAGCAATGGTAGCAATGCATCTGGAGTAATATATTTAAGAAGGGAAAAAAAGTTATTGCACAGAAGTAATTGTGGCTAGAGAAGAGAGGAGAATATGGGAGAGGAACAACTCTGCAGACACCAAGGTCAGTGCAGAAGGAGGGGGAGGACGTGCTCCAGGTGCCAGAGCTGAGATTCCTCTGCATCCTATGGTGAAGACCATAGTGATGTCAGACTGTTCCCCTGCAGCCCATGAATGCCCTGGGGGGTGCAGAGATCCACCTGCAGCCCATGGAGGAGACCCACTCTGGAGCAGGCAGATGCCTGAAAGAAGGCTGTGAACCTGTGGGAAGCCCATGCTGGAGCAGCCTGTTCCTGAAGGACTGCACCCCATGGAAGGGACCCATGCTGGAGCAGTTCATGAAGAACTGTAACCTGTGGGAGGGACTCCTGTTGGAGAAGTTTGTGGAGGACTGGCTCCTGTGGGAGGGACCCCACACTGAAGAAGGGGAAGGACTCCTCTCCCTGAAGGGGAAGCAGCAGCAGAAACAACGTGTGATGAACTGACCCTAACCCCCTTCCCTGTCTCCCTGCACTACTGGGGGGAAGGAGGTAGAGAATCAGGAATAAAGTTAAGCCTGGGAAGGAGGGAGGAGTGGGGGGGAAAATGTTTTTAAGATTTGGTTTTACTTCTCATTATCTTTCTTTGATTTGATTGGTAATAAATTCAATTAATATCCACAAGTTGAGTCTTTTTTGCCCGTGATGGCAATTGGTGAATAATCTCTCCCTGTCCTTATCTCAACTTATGAACCTTTCATTGTATTTTCTCTCCCCTGTCCAACTGAGGAGGGAAGTGAGAAAGTGGCTTTGGTGGGCACCTGACATTCAGCCAAGGTAAAACCACCACAATTGCCCTTGAAATTGTTGGCAAATTTTAAATGTCTTCCTTTAAATTGGACACTTGACAGTGAATGATTAATGCCAATTATGCTTCTGTCAGAAGTCATTTAGGTGGTACTAGACATTTCAGGATGAGTTGTGTAAGCAAAGTCTCTGCTTTGCTTGTTATGTTTGGCATTCTTTGCTAAAGGTGACTATCAACATCATCAGCTAATCGTGCTTGATGCATTTGGCGGCCTTCGATGGCAGAATTACAGAGGTGGTGGATGAGGGAAGAGCGACTGACATCACCTACCTGGACTTGTGCAAAGCATTTGACATCCTGGTCTCTAAACTGGAGAGATGTGGATTTGATGGGTGGACCAATCAGTGGATAAGGAATTGGCTGGATGGTCGCTCTCAGACTTGTGGTCAACACATCAATGTCTAAGTGGAGATTAATGGCAAGTGGTGTTCTTCAGGGGTCAGTATTGGGAAGGGCACTGTTTACCATCTTTTTCAGTGACATGGACAGTGGGATTGAGTGCACTCTCAGTAAGTTTGCCAACAACATCAAGCTGTGTGGTGTGGTCGACACACTGGAATGAAGGGATGCTATCCAGAGGGACCTTGACAGGTTTGAGAGGTGGGTCTCTGCAAACTTCATGAAGTTCAACAAGGCCAAGTGCAAGGTCCTGCACCTGGGTCAGGGCAATCCTAAGCACAAATACTTGCTATATGGAAAATGGATTGAGAGCAACCCTGAGGAGAAGGATGTGGAGGTGTTAATGGATAAGGAGCTTGACATGAGCCATCAATGTGTGCTTGCAACCCAGAAAGCCAATTGTATCCTGGGCTGCATCAAAAGAAGTGTAGCCAGTAAGTTGAGGGAGGTGATTATCCCCCTCTACTCCATTCTGGTGAGACCCTACCTGGAGTACTACTTTCAGATCTTGGACCCTGAACGTAAGAAGGACATGGATCAACTAGAGAGAGTCCAGAGGAGGGTCACAAAGGTGATCAGAGGGATGGAACACCTCTCCTAGGATGACAGGCTGAGAGAGTTAGTGTTGTTCAACATGTAGAAGAGAAGGCTTCGGGGAGACCTTATAGCAGCCTTCCAGTACCTAAAGGGGGCCTACAAGCAAGCCAGAGAGGGACTTTTCACAAGGGCATGCAGTGATAGGACAAGGGGGAATGGCTTTAAACTGAAAGAAGGTAGGTTTAGATTGGATATTAGGAAGAAATTCTTTACTGTGAGGGTGGTGAGACACCAGAGCAGGTTACCCAGAGAAGTTGTGGATGCCCCATCCCTGGAAGTGTTCAAGGTCAGGTTGGATGTAAAGGTGTCTCTGCCCACGGCAGGGGGGTTAGAACTAGATGATCTTAAAAGTCCCTTCCAACCCAAATAATTATATGATTTTATTATATATGTTAAACATTATTGTATTAAAATATTTTTATTTGCTCTTAAATGTTTTAAGTCATTAAGACATAGTAATACTTACAACATCATGTATTTACAAATAAATATTTTTGTAAAGAAACTGTACAAGCTGTTTGGAATTTTAAAAGTCTTCTGCACAGCTGATTTGTTGCCTTAGTGTAGGATAAGGTTTATGTCTACCTTATGCTGTGAGAGTTTATTTCTCCCATTAATACCCAGGGGAAAAAAGCAAAATATACAGAATGAAAGACATCTTAAAACATCAGAAGTTTAGTGTTCCTGTTCCTGTAGGAAAAACANAGGGAGACAGGGCATGGGGGTTTTGGTCAGTTCATCACCCGAGATCTTCCACTGCTCAGGGACAGAAGTCCTTCCCCTGCTGCGCTGTGGGGTCCCTCCCACGGGAGACAGTTCTCCATGAACTTTTCCAATGTGGTTTCAATCTCACGAGCAGCAGTCCTCCCAAAACTACTGCAATATGAATTCCCCCCATGGGCCAAAACTGCTGTGGCATGGGTCACTCTTGCATGGGGTGCAGTCCTCCAAGGACAGGCTGCTCCAGCCTGGAAGCAGGGGCTTCTCTCTCTGTATTTAGCATTGGTGCAGCCTCACCTTGAATATTGTGTGCACTTCTTGGCCCCCCAATTAAAAAAGGATGTGAAAGTCCTTGAATTGCCCCCAGAGGAGGGCAACAGTACTGTTGACAGGACTGGAAGGAATGTCCTATGAGGAATGGCAAAGGACTTTGGGCTTATCTAGCTTGGAAGAAAAAAGCCTGAACTGTCATCTCATTGCCCTCTACAGCTTCCTGAGTAGGGGAACTGGAAAGGGAGGTGCTGAGCTCTTCTCTCTCTTATCCAGTGATAGGACATGTAGGAATGGCTCAAAGCTGCATCAGGGGAGGTTTAGACTTGACATTAGGAAGCATTTATTTACTGAGAGAGTGGTCAAACTCTGGAACAGGCTTCCTAGAGAGGCAGTCGATGCCCCAAGCCTGTCAGTGTTTAAGAGGCATTTGGACATTGCTTTTGTGGCCTTCCTCTGGGCTCACTCTAACAGGTCCATGTCCTTCTTGTGCTCGGTTCTTCATGTACCTTGTTACCATCTCTTCTTGTAAGTAGACTATATTCACATTCTTCATTTAAATGCCGTAACTTTTTATTAAACCAGGCACTACCTTAAGCTACCAACACAAGAAACTGAGCAGTACTCAGTTTGCTTAGTTGTTTTTTCTCTAGAGCTAGGTATACAAACAAACAAGTTCTTGAAATCAGTCAGAACCTGTCAAGCTCATTTTTATCTGACAGCAAAATAGGGTAGTCTACTTTCATACTCTCAGTTCAGTGTTGTAAATATTTGTTCGTTTGGTACATGTAATTTCATTCATGGACATTGCGTATGAATAGTCAAGAAATTTTGCATCTAAGTGAGTTTGAGAGAAAAAAAGACATTTGGCTGTAGAATTTGAGTTTTATCAAAAATAAGAGGTGCCTAAGGTGAACAGTTACTCAACAGGGCAAACACTCATTCTGAGTAGAGTGCATAGCTTCTCCTTTGTATTTTTTGCAGCTTCTGTAATAGATCTTCCTTCTGTGTATCTTTAGGGCTACTTTTGTTTTAGAAGGCTAAATGTGTTGCACAGTATAGTAAGATTCAGAGTCTCTGAGGAGAGGACAGAAAACAAGTTTTGTGTTGAACCATCCTGCTAAATATGTGGGTATACTTTTTACAGTTTTTTAACTACTTGAACTGATTTAGTTAAATCTTACTTTTTCTCATCAACCAGTAATTGAAAACATGAAATATGTGTGTTCATGTTTTTTTACTTTGTGAGAACAGATTTTTTTTTTTAATAAGTATGTTTTTAAACTTGTTTCCTCATATAACTAAGGGGTGGCTGATGGCAGGGTCAAAATGCTTGTTCAGTTGGTGCAGTCAAGTCTCAAAAGTCTTTTGGTGTTTCTATTCATACTTTTTGAGTTATCTTTTAATTTCTAGCTGCTCTTATAAGCATGTTCAAGGGAAGTTCTATTTACTTGGTCTTTATTGCAAATAGCATCTTTACTGTAGCTATTTGCGTGGAGGGCTTAATTTTTGAAAACTTCGAATTCCAGCTGTTTTAAAACTGGAGACGCATCTTTCCATGGATTCAGTACAAGCTTGAGTGTTGGGAACAAAATGTATGTAGACTTATTTTATTTCTGCCACTTCTGTCACATGATATATGTCCTTTTATTTCTCCATAGGAAAATCCAAATATTAAAATATTTATGAAAACTGTTAAGGTTAATTGCACTTTCAGTGCTTAACTCTTGTGTCACAATATTGCTATTATAAAAATTAATTTTCTAAATACATATGCCAAAGCTATGCTTGGAACATGCACATAATGTTTAAGAATTTGTTTAGATCTGTAGAGAAACCTCAATTAAGTATTTCTCTATAGGTGTGAATTTAAAAGTCCATAGATGAAATTCTGAACATTTCTACAGATATATGAGGGGGTTTTTTATTGATAACATGCATGTGTCCAACACTCTCTGACTGTGTTCTTTTAGATATTCCATGTGTAGAGGGTTTAATGCTTTAATGCCAATGTTAGTTTTTTGAAGTGTGGTGGGTTGACCCTGGCTGGATGCCAGGTACCCACCAAAGCTGCTCTGTCACTCTCCTCTGCAACTGGACATGAGAGAGAAAATATAGTGAAAGGCTCATGGGTTAAGGATCAGGAGACATCACTCTCTGATTACCATCATGGGCAAAACAGACTCAGCTTAGGGATATTAACTGAATTTATTGCCAACAAAATCAGAGCAGGATAGTGAGAAGTCAAATAAATCTTAAAAACACCTTCCTCTCATCCCTCTCTCCTTCCTGAGCTCTACCTCCTCCCTGCCAGTGGTGCAGAGAGATGGGGAAGGGAGGTTACAGTCAGTTCATCACAGGTTGCTTCTGCCATTGCTCAGGCAGAGAGGAGTCCTTTACCTGTGCCAGCATGTGGTCCCACCCACGGGAGACAATTCTCCACAAACTTCTCCAGTGGTAGTCTTTCCCATGAGCTGCAGTTCTTCATGAACTGCTCCATCATGGGTCCTTCCATGGGGTGCAGTCCTCTAGGAACAGGCTGCTCCAGCATGGGTCCCCCATGGGGTCACAAGTCCTACCAGGAAACCTGCTCTAGCATGGACTCCTCTCTCTATGGGTCTGCAGGTCCCTGCCAGAACCCTACTCCAGCACAGGTTTCCTACAGATTCACAACCTTCTTTCAGGCATTTGCCTGCTCTGGCATGGGTCTCCTCCATGGGCTGCAGGTGGATCTCTGCACCCCCAAGATCCTCCATGGGCTGCAGGGGAACAGCCTGCTTCACCATGGTCTGCACTATGGGCTGCAGGGAAATCTCAGCTCCAGCACCTGGAGCACCTCCTGCCTCTCCTTCTGCACTGACCTGGCTGTCTGCAGAGTTGTTCGTCTCACACATTCTTACTCCTCTCTTGTCTTGCTGAAATTACATCTGCACAATAACTTTTTTTTCTTCCTTTTTAAATATGTTATCACAGAGGCGTTACTACCATTTCTGATTGCCTCAGCCTTAGCCAGCAACAAATCCATCCTGGAACCAGCTGGCATTGGCTCTGTCGGACATGGGGGAAGCTTCTAGCAGTTTCTCATGGAAGCCAGACCTGTAGTCCCCCCTGCTGCGATAACCGGGCCATGCAAACCCAATACATGAATTTATTTATTTGACATTACATAGAACTTTGATTTAGCAGAATGATACAGCAATTTACTTAAATCACAGGGCAAGTACAAGTTACATTTAGCAGAGTATAGCAGTTGCAATGTACAGTTGTATCAGAATACAAATGTGTTTGTCATTATTGGTCTCCATCACAATGCTGGGCATCCCCAATTGTTGTGAAGAAATATGTGGGTTGAAACCGACTCAAGCCTGTTGCTCTACTCAGTATTCTGTCTGTTAGTTGTACAGTTTTTATACCGTATATGCTATACTTAGTTTTTATACTTGGTTTTGGCTCTATACTAAGTTTTTATGAGTTTGGCTGAGCCATGTATACACCCACCCATTCTGGCCTCACTAACGCAGGAATATATGTATTTGGTGATATTATCAACTCAAGCGCAGATACATAGCCATTTTAATCCCTTAACTGTTGCAGCCATTTATCTATAACAGACTACCTTCGGTCTCTTTTGTATTAAGTTCAGCTTTTGGTAACAGTTGTCAGTAACTCCCTAATTCTTCACTTATCTTCATGAGTACATAGTCCTTGCCTATCTCCTCAGCCTTCTTCCATTGTAGAAACTCATTGATAAATCACATCATGATGTGTTTAAGCTTTTTTACTTGAAAAAGAGAACTTTTCTATGATACCTTTTTGACGTTGTGTATAAACACATTTTATTGTTCAATAATTCCATCATTTATATTGTAGGTCATACAGGAGTTTCTGCGAGCATGATGAAGAAAAGAACTTCCCACAAGTAAGTTCCTAATACTTCCTCAAGTGTAGTTCTCAATAATTGGCAGTACCATTCTAGAAATGCATCTGTATTGTTCCAGTAATTTTGAAAAAAATGTGGAGCAGTATTCGAATGGTATATGTGTGTAGAATCAGACTTTAATTCTTTTGGGAGGACAAGGGGAAAGACTGCACCATTGGTACAGTTCTAAACATCATTTTGAATGTTATTCTGAGAGAAATTCTTCTGTCAATAAAGTTCTGTAACTTATAATTCAGAAACAAGAAATTGCAAACCAGAAATTGGGCATATGTACTCTAGGATTCATTACAGCTTTAGTTTTTGAAAAGAATTTTTTACCTTTAAAAAAAAATAATCAATGCATTGTAGTATGGCTACTATTTGTGTGAAGGTTACTTGCTTATCCTACACATTCATCACATTTATTATTCACTACTAGAATTTGAGATAGTAGTTAGCTAAATGTTGCTATGAGTAAATGTGAGAAGATATAGGTAGTAGCTTAGATAAAATTTACCTTCATTTCTAACAGCTAGATGTTGTATCTAGCTGCATCTCTGGTGGGTGAACTCTAAAATAAGCTGGGAAAAGGTGAAATTAGTTAAAATGCTATTAGCTATATTTTGAGTATGAAGTCCTATAATGCTGATATACAACAGGCATCAATCCAAAACAATTTGTCTGGCAGAAATATCTTCCATGTTTAACATTTGAATTAGTATTAACTATTTCCCAGACACAACACCTGATATAAAAGTACTCTTAATTCCTTCCACCAACTCTTCACTATTCAGTCTTGTCTATCTCCTTACAAGGCAGAGATAAACATTTATTTGTCTAGAGACAGGTAGAGTTAAAATTTAATTTCTCTTGTTCTTTTTCAACCGCTCAGAGAAAGGAGTGTATGATGGGAAGACTATCAGAGGTGGGTTGCCTTTTGTACTTGAGGGTGGCTAGATTTGTCTTTATTGTTGTTTTGATATACACTTATTTAAATACCTAAATAGGTTGTATATTTTTTAGCATAAAGGCTTTTATGGGGCATATTAAGTCATGACCCTAAGTCACATGATTTTGAGGCATTTAACTTAAGCGCCCGAGTTTTATATTGATTTAGCCTAGTTTAATTGTTTAAGAATTGTTTGGCAAAGGTTTTATTTTGTACCAAACCAAGATGACTTTGTGTGCTGCTCAATGACTTCTCTGCAAATGACAGACACTAGTATAGAGTTGTTTTTATTTGGTATTCATTGCTTATATTTTTGAAATAACCAGTAAGTAGGACTGTAGACATGTTTATAGTAAACAAGTGAGATATGA
Source organism: Nicator chloris (assembly GCA_013400495.1). Lineage (NCBI taxonomy): Eukaryota > Metazoa > Chordata > Aves > Passeriformes > Pycnonotidae > Nicator > Nicator chloris. The sequence continues at coordinate 11,865 of WAAE01004567.1, forward strand.
ATCACTGTTTAAAAATGTATGCTGATACTACTATGAGCTGTTACAGCAGACCGTGAATTAATAATGCATACTTTGTTACCGATTGAATGGGAGTTTCAGACAAGCCCTGCCTTAGCCTCAGATTTTTGGTAGCAGCCTAAATTTAGGTGGCCTGCAACTAAAATTGCTCTGGCCTGCAAGTTCTAAGAATGGCAGATCAGGTCTTTTATAAAATGAGTTATTTATGGAATAAACAGGAGGTAGCAGACAAAAGGCCTTAAACAGAGTTACTTATTACACGGTATAAAACAAAAATAACTACTAGTAGATTACATAAAACAGTACACGACATTAAGGTACCTATATTAAAGCTAGCAAAGAAATAGTATAGATTAGGAGTCCATGTAAATTACCACCGAAATGACAATAGTGTACACGGGTTCCCTTCCCTCCTGGGAGAGTAACCACAAAGCAGGTATCTCAACTTTGGGGAGAAAGCTCCACACATTTCCAAGGAATGTGCAGAAGATTTCTGCTTTGTGAAAGTTTTGTGTAGTTTTTATAGTTTGTAAAGTGAAGTGTCTGTCAGTCAGAAATTCCAGCTTATCTTTCCACATCTCGCTTCCACAGCAAGATGTTTATTGTCAGCTGAAATCCTTACTGCCATGGTGCTGAAATAACTCACTACAAGACAAGCTGTCCTGATTGAGTTATTTCTCCAAAGCTCATGTGAAGCTCATGTGAGGGGCAAGATGCCGAGTTATTTCACCACCTAACAAGCAACAGATAAGGTCTTGTGGTGGGGGAGATGCCCTGCTACACTTACCCGGCACTATCACAGGCAAAACAGGCTTGATTTGTGGAAAATTAATTTATTGCAAATTTAAATAGATTCAGGTGGTAAGAAACAGGAAGACAAACATTAAAACATCACCTTTCTTTCCTCCTTTCCCATGTTTAAATTAATTCCTTCACTCCAGACTCACCACCACCCCCAGGGTGCAGGGGAAATGAGGGAGGGGAGTTTACAGTCCGTACATAATGGTTGCTCTCTGCCACTCCTTTCCTCTTGTACCTTATTTCCTCCTGCTCTGGCATAGGTTCTCTACAGGTCACAGTTCTTGTCAGGAAAGTCTGCTTCAGCATGGTCTCTTCTAGGGGAGACAGTCCTGTCAGTTAAACTCTGCTCTGGCATGGGTTCTCTGTGCGTTCTCCATGGGCTTCAGTTCCTTCATTAAATACCTAACTGCTCCAGGATGGGTCCTTTTCTTCCCCTCCTTCTCTGCCTGTCCAGTGGTGGTTTTTTTGCTCTTTGCTAAATATGTTTTCACAAAGGCACGATAAACTTTGGTGATTGTCTCCACTTTAGCTGTTAGTGGGACCATTGCCAAACCAGCTAGAACCAGCTGTGTCTGGCACAGGGTAGCCTGACTTCTCATAGAGGCTACTCCTGCAGGTGTTGTCATGTCTGTATGTGTGTCCGTTACTAAAACCTTGCCACGTGTGCCCAATACACTTGTAATCCTAAGAAAATTAATTTCACAACTGAATGATGGCTTTTGAAGGAGTACAGAAAGTATTTTACAACTTCTGTCTTTAGTAATGTGCCTCACAGTCTGAATATTAAGGAAAAATAGTTTATAACAATTCTCTGATCACATGGTCTTCCTTTAGTGACAGTCTGTAATAGTATAAAAATTCCAATTCAGGCCCTATTTTTAATAATTTTTCTACATGGTTCTATGAAATATAGAAATTGTACTGACCATTGCTACTCTGCTTCATTTGTACTCTTTTCTAAATTTCTTTGAACTTTCCATGATCTGGTTCTGCTAATAAAACTTTTTCTCATAACAAGACACTACTTATCAGCTTAGTGTCTTCAAGATAAATACTTAGTCACTGAGATAAGCAGCTCTGGTGCCAGCACGATCCATAGCATTGGGGGGTTTCCTGAACCTGGGAGAGCCACAAGAGCTACCAGGAGCCCACACTTGTGCTACAGTTGCTGACAAGATCTGGATGGGGCCAGGAGCAACGGTGGTCAACCTCCATATGAAAGAAGCCCCTAGGGAGTGCTAGTGATCAGGGCAAGCCAACAGGGCAGTTTGCAGGGAAGGGCATGCAAAAAAGGTACTGTAGCTCTGCCAACACAACCAGGCAGCAATGATATCCAGCTGTCAGAAGGCTATGAACACCCTAGACTCTGCACCCACAATGAATGACACAGCTTTCCAGACAGAGCTCTGGTGGGAAGACACTGCTACCCAAGCATGGGGCTGCAGGGCATATCCTACTCTTATGCCAGTACTGGACAGCAGCAGTGAGCACATCTGGGGGAGGTGCACCCAGGTAGAGGAACTCCTCCACTTAGCGACAGAGCTCTAGGATGTGGTGAGTAGGTTGTTAAGGGGTATCAGGGAGAGTGAAAGAGAGACTACTGGAATTGCCCCCTACCTTCCCTGGGGTAGGGCTGTCAGGCAGACAGGACATATGATATGGAAGATTTCCTATCCTGTCTCTGCTTGGCAGAATGTGGTGACTTAAGCGATAGGGGACAATTGTGACAAGTTCCTGCTTGGTGTAGCAGAAGTAAGGAGGGGAGTCAGCAGAACTGCCACCTTGGACTTGTGGAGGGCACACTTCAGCCTGTTTAGGGGCTTGGTTGAAACAGTCCCTTGAGAGGCAGTCCTGAAGGGCAAAGGAGTCCAGGAAGGCTGAACATTCTTCAAGAATGAAATCTTAAAGGCTCAGGCTATCCCAGTGTGCTGAAAGATAAGTTGACAGAGAAGACCAGCCTGGCTGAACA
>WAAE01004568.1:0-38224 GCA_013400495.1 Nicator chloris
GGAAGAGTCTGTCTTCCAATAGTTTTCATAGTCACAATCACATTCAGAAAGATAGAGGGAAAAGGCAAAGCTACTGCTTGAAGATTTTCTTTAAAAATATTGCAGCAACACCTAAAACATTGACCTTATAAAATCTTGCCTGGGTCATAAGACACTACCCAGAGTACTGCAATAGAATCTATGACTGAAAATTTTGGGGCTTTCTGACACTAACTCCCTAAAATACAACATATCAAAAACAGCAGCAATAAAAAAGTAGCTCTGAGTACACACATTTTCTCAGGACTGACAATATGTTTGCTAGGTCATGTAAAAAAAAAGAAGTAGATTATGAAAACGTGTAAAGCTACTATATGACTGTAGTGTTAACAAACTGGGTCTCAAATATTTTTGGATTTTTTGAGGGATTGGCATCTGATTTTTACTTTACACCTCCAGTGGCTTTAGATCTCATTGCCATTTTGTGGCTAAAAACTAACTCTTAACTAATTCCATATGAAGATGATGTCTACAGTTCACTTATAAAATCTCTGAATATGAATTCACCTGAACTAAATCTGCGTAAATCTCAGAACTAATAAGATAGCAAGGATAGGGAAAATTGAAGTACTGTTTCCATCCCATGGAGTTCAGAATTACATTACTCTCAGCATATAATTACCTCTACTGTATTATATTTTAAATAGCAGGTTAAGAGAATAGAATTCATATATTAGCATAGACAGAATGAGAGCAATGACATGTACTATGTTCACTAAAACATCAACAGAAACTGAGCTACAGAGGAAAATGAGGATGTAGGCAAATCCTTAGTCTTGTATCTAGGGAGTGATTTCAACTATACATAAAATTACAAACTAGAAATTAATACAGGAATCTGAAAACTTATGGAGATTTAAAAATCACTGATTATTATAGGAAGCAGCAGGAGAAGCAAAGAATGAAAAACTGTTTTTCTATGAAGAATAATATGTCACTGGGGCTACGCAAATCCTAGGCCTCAGAAAGCAAGAAACCAAACAGAATGGGAATGTGACATCCTGATTATGAGATTCACTTCAGTTGATTTAGCTGTCTAAAATCTAAGCTGCTTTATTATCAGGGTTCCTGCTGCTGCTTATTGAAAATTGGGCTAATCAGAGGGCTGACCTCCCTGTATTATTTTATTGAGGTACATTATCCAGATGTCCATCTGTCTTTCCAACTTCATATGGAGGAGGCCTGGAAAATCTTGTTAAACACCACTTCTGCTTTTTGAATATTTAATATTTATGTCAGTTAATCCAAAACAAACAAAAAAATTTGCAAATACTTTAAAATACTTTAATTTGTAAACAAAATAATGTCTAAAAGATTCAGTATCTGAGACACTTCTAGTAAGACAAATGTTGTGAATCCACACTGCAACTTTAAATGAACTCCACAATGAAACCAGAAGGACAATATTTGCCAAAACAACTCAAATCAGAGTCACAGACTCTGTAGTAGGCTGTAGTTCCAGCCTTTAAGGGGACCAGGAACAACTTTCACTAGACCAGGTTGCTCAAAGCCCCATCCAGCCTGGCCTTGCACACTTCCAGGGATGGAGCACCCACATCTTCTCTGGGTAACATATTCCTGTGCCCTCACAGTGAAGAATTTCTTCACACTATCTAACCTAAACCTACTCTCAGTCTGAAGCCATTCCCCCTTGATCTGTCACTTCATGTCCTTGTAAATAATCTCTCTCCATCTTTTCTGTAGTCTCCTGTCAGGTACTGAAAGGCCTCAATCAGGATCTTGCCCCTCAGAAAAAATGTGAAGGTGTATTTTTATAAATAGATGCTGCAATAAAAAAGATATTATGTACCCAACAAATAACAATAGTCAGAAAGGCTGGCTATTGAAACTTCTTTTGTCACTAATGCTGAGCAATAGAGAGTGATGGAAAGACTGTATTTTTGTTAGCTAACATAATCATGTTAGTTAGAGGAAAGTGAAAATGTTTTCAGGAAATATTTTCCCTCATTTATACAAATTCAAAATCACATATTTGTGCTTGTTGTTCATGGTCTGTAAAATCCATAGAAACAATAAATATTCAGACCTAATATGTTTATTAAAAAGTAACACAATTTTCTTGTATCTTCTGGGTTTGTGGCAGCAGGAGGAGGGGTAGGAGATGTGGTTTGTTTTTCATTTTTGTTTGGGGTTTTTTTGGTGAAAGCAGTATTTTGAAACTGTCATTTTTATTTTTTCTTTTAATTCAGGTAATACTAAACAGCAGCTCCTGCAAACTGCAGTTAATCCTTGTCCAATCTGTGCTGTTCACCCCAGGCCTGAAATTAGCTTTGCCCTGAGTGGGAAGATGGTTTCTCCCTGTGAGAGGTTTTGAGGAGTTTCTTCTGTCATACAATGATTCTTACTCCTGTACTGACAAAATTTCTGGGGAATCTCTGGAATCTTGCTAACCTCATGTACCACTAACACTGCATCAGAATGGCCAGCTGTGAGCCACATCACCTGAGTCGTGTGTAATGTGGCATCAGCACAGGTAGACACCTTTTATTCACACAGCTCACGGGTGCCCAGGTGGTTTTGCATGTGGCAATGTTATCCACCTCACAGCTTAGAAGTCTGAACAGTGGAAAAGGTTTCAGGATGCAAACATCCTCACAAGAAGCAGGAACTGTAACATGAAAACCTAGTCTTCTTTCTTTCAAAAATGTGACTGTTTGAAGGCACTGTTAAAAATGGCACAGTCTGACAGCCAGAGAGGCAGCCAAAAGTGATTTTACTTTCAAATAAAAATAATTAATGGAAAATTCTCTTTTGCAATACTGAGAGCCTCTCTTTTGTTATGCTCCATCCTGCCACACTGTGAACAGGCATACACTTGGGGTAGCCCTGTCCTAGAAAACCCTGCCACAGCTGATAAAATGCTGCACCATATTGCCAGTTATAAAATCTGAGATTTAAAGTCACTAGATCACCAGTAAATCATGGAAATCTCAATACTGTGTATCTACTCTATTCTCACACATGAAGCTTCATCCAAAATATATTAAAGTCATTAAGAATCTCTCATGTGACCTCAGCTAGGCCTGAATCAAATCAAATCTCCAAAAGCAAATAATTTTGTTACCATTTTCTTGCTTTTACAGCAGCAAAGTGAAATACTGATCTTAACTACACTCTGAGGCCCAATCATGCAGTTTACTCAAACTAAAATGTCACTGAAAAGTGTGGATTTTATTTCTGTCTCTTGAGTGTATGACAACAGGTCTACCAACAAGCCAGCAAAATTCAGCAACTCTCTAGTAAGCTTATTAAAAAATACAAAGTCCTAATTAAGAACGGTACAGGCTCCTCCGTGAAATCTACTGTCAGCAGTGAAAAGGACAATGATAGTGTCTTTTCACAGGTTCAGTCTATGACACAAAGCAGCTGACTGATGATCTCATTTCTTGTAAAGGTGTAAACCAGATATTCAGTTAAGGTATGCTGATCTAGGCCCTTTCCTTCAACAAACCTTTATCAACTTGTATCAATTGAAATATGGTTGGTTTTTTTGGGGTTTTTTTGTTATGTCAACATAATTTGTCTAATCAGGCACACAGCTCCACTCAGTCAGTAAAACGTGAAATCCCTCTGCTCTTTTGTGGTTGTTTCTCCAAACAAACACAGTATCAGCAAGGAAAAGTGTTCTGGTGTTGAATTTTTTTTATTTTTATTTTTTTCTAGATGTATGAAGTATAAAAGAAACAAACAATAGATAAAAAATTGTCATATGCTTTTTTTCCCCTAAGGAGTGCACCTCATTGAAATATGAGAAATCATATTAAGTGCTGACTGCAGAAAAGTCTGGAATTACTAGCTTCTGTAGAGAAGATGTTTTGTGGGTTTATCCTTGTTTTCTTTGGTATCTTCCTTCTGGTCTCTTTTCCTTGGTTTGCCTTACCTTATTTAATTAGACCAAGGCAATACACTGATTAATGAGCATCCCACTGAATATATCTATATGAAAGAATAACTTTAAAACTTTTCATTCTCTAAACATGTTCATTATATTCACTTTAGACCACGTGTTTCAATGGCAAATTGAATCACACTAGTGAGCTGAAGGTAATTTAGTAAAGCTCATTATTGGATTTTTTTATTATTCTTGTTACAGAATTCAACTTAACTCAAAATCTTCATTATTTCCCTGATGGCAAAAAACACTGAAATCTTATTCTGGGTACAATAAATACCATTTGATACACCTATCTGTGTGTGCTTATACATCCTTCAATCCATAATAATGATTTCATTTGCCCAACTAAATACATTTCGATACTGATTATTTGGAGTTTTTTCCTGAAGACCACATTGTATTTTCTATTTAATGGCACTTTCACTTTTTTTTACTATGTTATTTTTCTGTAAAATTCAAATGTAGGGAATTTTATGGCAGTAAAAGGAATATTTTTACATTTCCATATATGTTAGCCAAATGTACAAACTCTCTTACATTGAAATACCAATGTTTTCAAGTTAAAGGGTTTTTTTTTTTCCTTTAAAAATGAACTGTTCATGATTTTCCTATACACACTTTACTCAGTATGGCAAATTAATATGATTTTGAAGCTCACTTACACTGCTGTATATGAGACAGACCCAATAAAACATGTAGCACTACCCTGTTGTAAGATTTTATGCATTTAAAGCTTACAAAGTTTAGAATATCAAATTTAGTGGAGCATCAAATCTGGTATCCACTCTCTGGATGTGTCAGCGAGTGCTTCAGAGAAAGGGCTCTGGGCTCCAAACACAAAACCCAGCAGCCAGGCTAAGGATACAGGTCTTTGGGACAAGGAAAATAGGAAGGAACACGCAGCCCTCTGTTCTTTATGTTACCAAGCAGGAAGAGAAAGTACAGGAGAGCTATCCCTCAACAGAACTACACCTATTAACAGCCTGAGGGTACTCTACCATTATCCTCCTCTCTGGGCAGGGTATTGCTCTCTGAAAATTGACAAAGCATTTTAGAAGAAGAAAACAACATCAGCTTTTTTTATTTATTTATTTTTATTTTTTTTAAATTATCTTAAGAGCTTCCAAACTGAATTAAAGACATTTTCAAGTCTCTTACTTTGCTCTGAGATACCTGCTTCGAGAGATTTGCTGGCAAAATTTACTGATTGTCGCCATTACAACAAAAGAAAAAGGCAATAATGACAGGTTTAGGGACAGTTGTGCACTACCCTGTTTGCATTTTACCAGACATCTCTGCTATGTAGTCTCTGAATGTTAGTGCCCTGTGAAGGACAGTGTCCTTGGGTTTGTTTCAAGAGACATGATTGTTATCTATACAAGGAGAGGGCATGGAAGCAAAAATCTATCTGTTTTACACATTGCTTTAAAGCTGTTTATCAAGAAACAGTATCTGAGTTCTTTCATTTTGTGTTGGTTAAAACATGCTGTTTTCCAAAATATGTGCAGATGTTTACACTGCTGTATTACAGAACAGTTCAGCATCAAAACATGGAAGTAGAAGAAAAAGCCAGTTTTTAAGTGAAAATGTGGCTTGAATTATTTGAAGGTCTGAGGAAGAGGGATTTTTTTGTCTTTTTTTTTAATTTGAAAAACCAATTTATTTTCTTCCTGTGATGGTCTACTGAAACAGATTGAATATATGTCAGAACATCTGTCACTGCTCTTTAGCATAAACAGAAAAGTGCTGTTAGTCACTTATTGCTAAGATGCATTTAATTTCAATAATGTTCATACTTTTTTCAAAAATATGGTTGTTTGTGTTTTACTGCAAAAATATTGTGAGCTATTTTCTAAATCAGACATTTTAATACCGTATTTAATCATTATATAATTATGACTTTTTCCTGTATATAAATGGGTGTTAAAAAATAGGATTCATCTCACCTCTACTGTCAATCACAGTTAGTTGAAATAAAAGACTCTCTCTCTGGTTAAAGGGCAAGAACAAACACATTCATAATATGTGTCAGATACATATATATTATAATAGCATTATCGTACAATAATATATTAGTATTATATATAAAATATATATTGTAGAATGGAATTTAATCGTAGAATAATATAAGAAAGCATTTAATATTTCCCAAAAACCAAGCCACGTCTCATCCTTAATGAAGTCAGCTGAAAATATTGATTTGATTTATATATCTTTGACTGTTATTCTCTAGAGACTGAGTCAGGACTTCTCATAGCAGGAGCTCCTTCCAAGGTTATTTTGTCAGTCAGTGCCATAACCATGAAATATTTTAGTAGAGGAAAAGGACAGGAGAATTATTAGGAAAATGAAGACAGATTGAATTCTATGCTGAACCAGGGATTATTAATTTACAGTTGGATCACATGTCATGTCATTTGGAAAAACGTATTATAATCTAAACCAATCTACAAAACCAGATTTATTTTTAAAGAGAGTGATGTCTGCAAAATTGTGAAAGATTTGGTCAAAACAAAACCCTGAAAAACTGTGTAATCTCTATACTGGAAAACTCAGGAATTCAAATGACATTAAAATAATGATAATTAGGCTTTGCAATTCTTTTACGCATATTTCATGTGGTTCCAAATTTACACTAGTAGGCAAACTCGTTCCCTAAATTTTGATATGCACAGCTAAACAGAGTATTAATGTGCTGGCTGCTATCAAATCATTCATTTTCATTTGAAATCACACAGTGCTTATTGCTTTTTGTAAGTGACAAGCAAGGTAACAGCAAAATCTGAAGTTTACAGAATTATTTTACTTAATCCAAACTAGAGGATTAAGTAAAATGTTAGAGAGAAGTAAACAAATGGAGAAATGATGTTCAGAACAAATAAGTGCAAAATAATTTATACACGAAGAAATTCTTAAACTGCTTGCTTACCTCTCTCTCAAGAAAGGAACCATTAGTCATTGCAGTAATTGAGAGATATTTGCTTAATTTACAACTGCAGTCAGAAAGCAAACAAAGCATCAAGCTGTATAAGAAGTAAGATGATGAATAACAGAGTTTCAAAGTTTTGTATAAATCAATATCTTGGCATCATCTGGAACTCTACACATAAACACTACAGCATGGTGCTAGGGGATAGGTTAGTACAAGATCCCAGCCTTTATCTATTATTCCAGCTCCTACCAGATTTTGAAAGATCAAGAAACATTCTGTGCATAGGTGAAGAGAACAGGGAAGGGTTTTTGCCAACACCAAAATAAGGCAGCTGGGGATGAAGGTGAATGACACTTAAATTTTCTGTTTCCTGTCCCAAGAAGGTCCATTTTTCCTTGGTTACTTACCTCAAAAAAACTATAGGGAAAGGGAGACCTGGAGAGAACAGCCAAGATCAAGAAAGGAAATAATTTGAAAAGAGATCTCGAAGACTGTGGTTTTTTTACAAAAAACTATCATAGAAAGAGTTATGATGTAAGCATATAAAATAATGAATGGCCTACAGAGGATACGTGTCTGTTTTTCTGGTCTTATACCACAATTAAAAAGACAGCATAATGGTAGTAAAAGAATCAGGGATTTTAAAAAACAGTAAGAGAAAATATTTCCTTGCAGGATGTGTAATTAAACTGTGGGATTCATTTCCAGCATCTTAAGAATACAAATGAGGAAATTGAGAATGACTGCTTAAGTACTTTGCCTCAAGATGTAAGCTGGACACTTACTATGGGAAATCACTTTAGTGGAATGGCATGTGATTTATGGGAATATCTGGTTACTGCATCCTCAGCATAAGAGTCTAGTGTGATGCATTAGGAGGGAGAGCAGGAAAAAATTAAACACCCAAGTATACAATCTCTAAGGCACAAGAGATAGAGACAGCACCAGAGATCAGGACTCAGGTTCCTGATTGGTTCCTGATTGAAGGAATTGCACAAAGACTTGAGGAAGTTCAAAGTGAGCTTCCCAACTGATAAGAGAGGGGATACAAGATTATTCTTAGTCTAATGGGAAAAAGCAGATTTGTTCTGGGATAGCAGAGGTGTCATGTGGGATTATATAAAATTTACTGTGGAACACTTAAAGGAAGAACCAAAGACATACAGTTCTGTTTATGTTAGCAAACTTCCCCTTTTTTGGAAGGCTCTGGTACTGGTGATTGTGCAAGTCAGGCACAGGACCACATGGCTCTCAGGTCTGACAAAACAGACTAATTTCTTTCTGAATATTTCTTGTGTGAAAAAACCTCTCTTCTTAACTACCAAAATTTATATGAACAGAGAAAAAATATGGTAGTGTGTAAGAAATATTCACACTAAACAAGAAATTATATTGTCTTGATTTTGTACTTTGTAATAAATAAAAAGAACATAACGGTTTCTGCTTAATATTTGTACCATCCCTGCCTATAAACATCCCACTTCCATTTCACTGTGACAATCAGCCTGTAACAAAGAAGATTATATTTACTGTGGCAAGTACCACGCATAAGGATCACATTTCATGCAAGTTATTTTTCAAATTTAATGTTATGTAGGTAGCAGTTTTCATGGTCGTAAAATTGAGTTAACTTAAGAGAGACCTATAAAAATTAGATTGTGTATATCAAATACAGTGGTGAAATGTCACACTGAAATCCATTGCAGTAGCCTGTGTAACTGTGTATTCAGAACACTGGTTCCATTCACTCTGGAATAAACATTGGAACATACAAAAACCTGTAACTTCTATTCAATGAGTGGCAATCTAACAGGATTTTTTTTTTTTTTTTGGTGCTGTATGACACATTTCTGCAATACTATATTCCAGTTCAGCTAAGCATTTTGGAAAATCAACATTTATTTCTGTGGTTTTTAAGCACATTCTTAAGTGAAATACTGATGGACCATCAAAGAGCAGAGCACTGTCAGGACTACATAAACAGTGCCTTTTAAACAGTCAGAGGTAAGTTTTCCAAGAAAGATTTCCACATCACAGAATCACAGAATATGCTGATTTGAAAGGGACCCACAAGAGCCATCAAGTCCAGCTCCTGGCTCTGCACAGGACCATCCCCAAGAGTCACACCATCTGCATGAGAGCATTATCCAAACACCTCTCTGACTCTGTCAGAGTGCTATGATCACTTGTCTGGGGAGCCTGTCCCCATGCCCAACCACAGTGTGGGTGAAGATATTTTTAATATACAACTTAAACCTACTCCAACACAATTTCAGGCCGTTTCCTCAGGTCCTGTCACTGGTCACCACAGAGAGGTGGTGACATTGTCCCAGAGCAAAGCAGACTGGGACCATCCCCCCTGCCCAGCTGGTGATGCTGTGCCTGATGCCCCCAGGATAGGGTTGGCCCTCCTGGCTGCCAGGGCACTGCTGGCTCATGTTTAGCTTGCCATTGACCAGGATCCCCACTCCCTTTCTGTGGTGTAAGTGAAACCTGGTGGGATGAATCCTCTGACTGGAGTGCCCTATTAGACAGTTACAGGCTTTTTAGGAGGGGCAGGCAGGGCTGAAGAGGCAGAGGAGTGGCACTGTATCCAACAGAAGGTTTACAATACATGGAGCTCACAGTTGACATAGGCACAGTTGAGAATCTCTGGGTAAAAAATAAGGGGCAAACAAATAACGTGGATCTATTTGTGGGAGTCTATGACAGACTTCCTAGCCAGGATGATGATGATGATGATGATGATGATGATGATGATGATGATGATGATGATGATGATGATGAATTATTCTTTGAGGAACTCAGCAACCCTTCCAAGTCACCTGTCCTTTTCCTTATGAGGGACTTCAACTTCCCAGAAATAAACTGGGAGTATCACACAGATGGTAAAATCTAGGACAGAAGATTCCTAAACAACATGGATGACAACTTTATGGAACAGGTCCTAAGGAAGTCAACTCAGAAAGACACCCTCCTTTATCTACTGTTTGGCAAGAGAGTGGATCTTGTCAGAGAAGTTGAGATTGACAGCTCTCTTGACCACAGTGACTACAAAGCGATCAAGTTTAAAATCTCTGTTGATAGGAAGAAAAGTGACAGCAAAACCTCAACTCTGGACATGAGGAGAGCTGACTTCATGTGGTTCAGGGAACTAGTAAGTAAGGTCACTAGGGGAAATGTTTTTGCAGGTGCTGGGGTCCATCAGTTCTGGTCCCTTTCTAAACATCACCTCCTAAGGGCACAGGAACAGACAATTTCCAAATATTGGAAGTCAAACAGGCAAGGCAGAAGGCTGACTTGGCTGAACAGGAATCTTCTCTTCGAAACAAGGCAAAAAAGGAAGTTGTGTGCCTGATGGAAGCAAAGTCAGGTGACATGGAAATTATACAGAGATACTGATAGCCACTGTAGAAGAAAATTTATGTGGCCAAAGCCCAACTGGACACAAAGCTGGCCAGAAATGTGATGGACTATAAAAAGTCTACTCAGACTTTTTCTTAATACAAGGCAACCAATGATGATTTTGAGGCTTACAAAATCAGGAAAAACACACTTTTTTGAGTAAAAAGGAAAAAAATCCATGTTGTAGGTTAGCCTTGGTTAAGGGCCAGAAGCCTGCCCTGTCATTCTCTCAGTCCTGCTTCTCAATAGGAAAAGGTGGAGAAAATACCATGAGAGAGTTCATGGCTGGAGGTAATGACAGGGAGATCACTTACCAATCACTATCATAGGCAAGCCACACTTAGTTTGGGGAAACTTAATTTACTGTCCAGTAAAATAGATTTGAGTGGGAAGAAATAAAGTCAAACATTGAAACAAAACTTTTTCTCTTCCCTCTCCTAAGTCTAATTTCATTCCTTCATTCTTGCCTTGGCTCACACTCAACCTCTGAGCAGTGCAGAGGGATGGCAGTGATTTAGCCCATAGCAACTCCTCTCAGCCTCTCCTTCCCCTCACACTTTTCCCCTGCTCCTACATGTACTTTCTGTGGGATGTACTTCCTCCTGGGAATGTGCCAGCTCCAGCACGGTAGTCCCCAGGCTGCATTATGTTTATCTGCTTCACTGTGGTCTTTCCCATAGGCTGCAGGGAAAACTCTGCTCTGGTGCCTGCAATATCCTCTACCCTCCTTCCCTCACTTTGGTGCTCGTAGTTCTGTTTCTTACTTTTTCCCCCTCCTCCTCTGCCATCTCATTATTCACTACCTTTTCTTAAAGATGCTTTTCCAGGGGCTCTGCCACCAGATTTGCAATGCTAGAACTCAGGTTTTAAATAACCAGAGATGTTTCTTTAGGACTTTGATACATGATAAGAAAGGGAACTACACTCCTCAAATCATGAGGAAAAAGCATTGTGGAATGTATAAATGTGTCAAACATTCTGCATATTAAAGATAAGCTTAAAAATCAGCAAGTGCATAGAATTGTAAATGTTAATATTCAAAAATAAATTATTACAGTCATCATTTATGAATTTTTGCATACAAGATCAGAAACAGAAATACTTTAGGATTAAATATGCACCCACAGTAATCATTGCTCTGACAGCTAAATGAGGGTATACATAAATGACTGCTGAAACTCAATGACTTTATAAACAGGAATAGTCCTTAGATTTACGAAAATCTGAAAGTGTCCTTTACCTCTTTTTTCCCCTCTGCCCTTTCACTTTGTACTTTCACATTCTCTGGGATATGTAGAGATCTCTCCTATTCATTCAAATTTGGAAAAGAGTGGAACTTTTATAAAACAAAACAAAACAAAATCTTTATTACAGGCCTCAGAGCAGTCTTTATAAACTCCTGATATTTTAAAGGGAAAATCTGGAAAACTAGTCTAGGTTAGAAATAATTATCTTTTTTATAAAACAATGATGATGAAAGGAGAAGTAAAAACTAAACCATTGCTTTTTTATCCCATTCGCATTTCAGAGGCAGGCTAGAATTTACAATTCCAAAATACTACAAATTAAACCAACACACAGACGGAAAACCCTTTTGGTGCCTTTACCCTTCATTCTTTTATTTCTTACTTTTAATCCTGCTCTTTTTCTCTCATCTTGCAGCTTGCTTCCTAACATCGCTAATTCAGCCTTATCATTTCCCATCTCCCAGTTTCCCATTTTCAGTGCTAATAGTTTAACATTTCCTTCAGCTAGAAACAACCTAGATCCTTATAAGCACTTCAGAATACAAAAAATAAGTTTCATTTAAAAAAATCTTTTAATTTACTTTGACAGTCTGTGACAGAAGGAAAGTATTGTTGGAAAGCAGTATATTGAGAGGCGTCTGCCAATGAAACACCATGGAAAATGTCTTAAAGGATATCCAGCCCAATGATTTCACACAGCACAGTGACAAGTTAAATATGCCAGACGTGGTTTCACTACATGAAGATATCCAACTTTGATATACACCAGAAATATAATGGAAAACTCTTGAAGTCCACAAAGGTCTCAGTGACTACAGGCAAGCGGAATTTCTTAAATGGAAGGGAGGGCTTTGTAATCAGGTGCAGAACACATCTGGTAACATCATTGTTGTCAACATACCAGCCACCTGGTTACTCTGTAAGCAGTGGACACACACTAAAATAGGTTCACAACAGACAAATATTAGATTTGTCAGTTTCCTTTCTTTCCTTTGTGCAGGACATCAGGGACATATAGTGTAGTTATTTGCATAACTGCTGCATCTAACCATCTTTGACGATACTTTGGGTGGAATAATAGAAAAATCAAAATTATGATACAACAACCACAATAATAAGAGGAACTTTATAGTATGTTTTTTATCTCAAATAAATTTATTCTCTGGAAGCAATAGCACTGCCACAAAATAGGACTGGAAAAAATCTCTTGCATCATCTTATTGTTGTCTTTAGCTGTTTTAATTCCATCTAGAAACACATTTAATTTCTTACCACCACTGGCACTTCAAAGGATGATCCTGATTGCTTTATAACATAGGAATTTCTTCTAACTTCTTGTCTAAATTTACTCATGGCAAGCACATACACCTTGTTTCTCGCTAATCTTTTAGTAACACATGAAATATTATGCTCAGGGATAACCATTACTTTGTCTGTAGCCATACGAGATGCATAATTATTAAACTTCAGTTTTCATCATATTGAATCTCAGAGATGTTCTTTGACTAATCAAAATGGACAGATCTTTTCCTTCCTCTGTCATTTTCATCTACTCTGCACAAGCATATTGTGGATTTTCCTATTACCTCCTGAACAGGTGACCTTGAACTTGCTTTTATTATTATATTACTTCCAATTTCTCTTTGTTAAAGCCTGAAAGTAGTCAACTTTTCCTGCATAACATTTTGATTATCCCCTGTGTTGAAACGCCTTTATATCAGTGCCAGATTTCATTGTCTCATTATACCTTCTTCCATCAAGGGCATCTAGTAACACATTCAAAATTCATATATTTTCTGAGTTTAACAAATGCATGTTATTGAGGAGGCCTCAATTTAGGCCTCAGCACTCTTCTTCTAAATCCTATCAGAATTAAGAAACTCTCCTGATTCAACATTTTTTGCGTTTTTTTCAGCAAACATAACTGCTTCAAAGTAATAGAAGGCAAACGGCATCTTGGCCTGTATCAGGAAAAGGGAAGTGATTCCTCCCCTGGTCACACCTCAAGCCCTGTGTCCTCACTATGAGAAGGGCAGAGGTGCTGCAGAGAGTCCAGAGAAGAGCACTGGAGCTGTACAAGGGTCTGGGACAATAAGTCATATGAGGAGTGGCTGAGGGAGCTGGGGTTGTTTAGCCTGGAAAAGAGGAAGTTCAGGGGAGACCTTATTGCTGTTGGACCTGAATAGAGGATGTAGCTAAGTGGGAACTGGTCTCTTCTGCCATTTCTCAAGTGAGAGGGCAAGAGGAAATGGCCTCAAATTGCACCAGGGAAGGTTCAGATTAGATATTAGAGAAGTTTTCTTCACTGAAAGAGCAGCTAGGCATTGGAATACATTTGACTGGGTGGTGGTGGTGGGGTTACCATCTCTGGAACTGTTCAAAAGACATCTGCATGTAGCACTTGGTGATATAATTTAGGGGTGATTATGATCGTGCTGCGTTGATGGGTGGACTAGATGATCTTGAAGGTGTCTTCCAACCTTGATGATTCTTTGATTCTGTGAAAAAGTTGGTAACACTTTTCAGAAACCTGAAACAACTCTCATGTTTGAAAGGCAACCCTAGCTTTCAGCTACGGTAGTGTAACTTGCCACAAATACCAACAAGTACAGTTCAAATAATTCCCCTGGTTCAAACTCTCAATCACATTTGATTAATTGACAGCCAGAGAGGAAGAGGGCTGCTGATAATTCTAATTTTTAACTACTTGTATCCTTTATCAGTAAGGCATCTTTAAAAATGCTTAAAGTAAACATTAATTACTGTAGTTACCAAATGCTTCTGTAGAATAGTAGTGGAAAGACTACTAGTATCTCACTATATTTCTGAAGATTTGAGCCTGCATTTCCCTCAGGTACCATGATGAGAGCTTCCCCAAGTTGAAACAGCTATAAATATGTTTAGCCATTTTTTCTGGAGATCCAAAACTACTAGACATTTTAGTAATTATCTCGTTTTATTCCACATGAAGGCTAGAGAACATAGCGTTCCTTATCATACAAGTCCTGTTACTATTTTTGACTTACATACTCTGCTGAATCAGGCATTTTGGCTTCGCAGGTCTATGAAGGTATTTTTTATTCTTCTGTTGTTCTACACAAAAAATAATCGGTACTTGAATCATCCAGTCAGCACAAGTGGCTGGAACAAATACCAAAACATGTTTAATACTGTGGAAATGCATTATACTGTATATATTACGAAGTTACTACAAAGTTTTACTTTTTTTCTCTCAGCAAATAGAGTCTATAAAGCAAACTACACTCAAGAACCCCAGGGCAGATAAATTTTTGGTCCTAAAATAGTTTTGTTATTTTATTTCCTTAGTGGAAGTGGAGAAGAATTTCTCATTGATGCTGTTTTCTGATGTATGATTAATTATATAGGAGACAAAGTTATTGTCTAGAGAACAATAATATGTTAAAATTTTAGCAATAAAGCAGTAAAAGTAAGAGATAATCTGTAATAGGAATTTTATTGTGAAGTATTGCGATTATGGAAAAGATAAAACATTTGGGTGGTAAATGATGAGTTCATCTGGTGCAATAAGCACAAATCTCAGTAAGTTTCCATATAAATCTATATAAAGGAATGAAGTGCCATACAACGTGACCAGGGTTGTCTTTGCCACATGCTGCAATTTGAGCCATCCCTGGCCATTGAGGCATCTAATATTTCTCCATTATGAAAAGAAGGAAATTTCAGTATTCATTAAAGGAATGGCAAGAATGACCAAGTAAGGAGTTTCTGAGAACTAATCAAGTACAATTCCAAATGTAGGCAGCATTCAGTGTGCTGATTCAATGAATGCATTTAATAATAGTAAATGGATTCATTTACTAAGACCAGCTGGCACAAAACTGTCATGTCTCTGTGAGTAACTCTCTTTGCCTCCAGAACAGGGTGACTGCATGAAACTGCTCAATGGGTATGACTCCTAGAATGCTCTGATTTTTCAGTAACAATTTAGAATAGATTTGACATGATCCACTCTAGCAGTTTATTATTACGAACAATCACATTTCAGTGCAATTGAACATTTCAAAGCACTGTTTATGTTAAGATATGTAGATTTAGAATTCAAAAATATTCTGTAGGTCAATTAAGGCTAGTGTCCAATACTACAGAAAGTGACAGAGAACCTGTAGAAAGAAACAGAACAGATAGGGGGGAAATTTTGGTGATTTAATCCCCATTAGTAAAGGATGCGTTGTTTAAGAGCTGATAGGGAGTGATCTTCAAAACCTGTCATGATTCTTGAAGAAAATCTCAGGAAAATTGTTCTCAATGAATGAATCCAATCCGTATGAGACATTGCACATGAAGGAAGTCAAAGAGAGAAAAAAAACCCCATAATGGTATTCTTTTGATATTTTCCAAAACAAATTACTTCTAGGGCATTCATGTAAATTATGACAACTAAGAGATCCAGCAAGAGACCTACTTGGACAAATCAGGTACTTTTCACTGATTCAAAAGCAAGGGGAAAGCATGCAAAGAGTGAATGAAAAATCAAACCAACCAATCTCCTTGGAACCAGCTGGAATTTCATTTGACAGATATGAAAAGGGACCCAGATAGAAAGATATATCCAAAGTATCAAGACTCAAGTCCACAGTAATAAGAGAAAAAAATATATCTAGGTAGTAACTGGTCACTGGTCCACAAGTGGGGACACGGTTAAAAACAAGAGGGCTGAGTATAATTTAGGATATATTTTCCCAGGTGAAAATAACTCAATTAGTACATGTAACAAACGTTGAGTTCTTCAAAGAGAAAATTAAAATTAAAATACCATATTTAGGGGTTTTTTTCAGATTGTTTGGGTCCCATGATTTTCACATTAGGTTAATATGCAGATTGCTTAAATAATCTCTGAAATTACATCACTTATACTTGAGAATTTGTGGAGAATGGCAAATAGATCAAACACTAGAAAGAGGAAAAATGTGCTGATCTTCAACACATAAAAGGAGAATTTTTCAAGGATTATAGATTACAGCTTCAAAAGAATTCCAAAACCAATAAACAAATAGCCAGTTTGCAAATATGGGGAAAACAAGGAACTAATATATATATGTCAGACCAAACCATGTTAAGCCAAGTACATTTCTTACTGCAACTAACTAATAGCTCTTGTGGGTAGGAAAGAAGTTTTATGACTATATATGCATCTTGACTATAGGATGGATTTTCACATTGATTAATACGACAATATTGTAGGCAAGAGAGGAAAAAAGGTTCTGGAACAAGTATAAGATCCTCCAGAGGCATGATGCACTAATACAGGAGGAGGAAAATATACATAACTTATTTAAAGGTATATGTTGTTTAGTCGAAAAAAAAAGAGGAAAGACAATATTATTCAAGTACAAAAGAAGCTATTGCAGGTGAAGAAGCTGTCTTTTTCCTTTTACCACAGTGGATATGAGAACTGGAAAATTGCAGCACGAGAGATTCATGGAAACTTGGAGAAATGCCGACAGTGTTTTAGAACAGGCAGTCAGACCCACGGACAACAGATGAAGCAGGGCCATCACTGCCACTGATGGGCTTTAGAAAGAGGGAAGGTGAAGGTCTCTCTGGAATGGAATAGAAGCAGTTCATACTGACTTGAGGGAAGAGCTAGATGAGATCAAATTTAGCGCCAAACACTTCAATTTTCCTATGGTCACTCCCTCACTGAGTGCCTGCTGAGGTATTTGCTGTACACACAGTACAATCCTGCATATTCTTTGGTGGCTACGGTAGGTCCAGTTATGAGCATCTCTCTAGAACAAACAGATACAGCAGCCCCAAAAATGTGACTGAAGAATGTTTAAGCTGACATAGCTGTGTTGTCCCCTTTATGCTGAACTTTTCTATTGTGAAGCACACAATATCCCACTGCAAAGGTCATAAATGATTGAAAAGAGAGCAGAACTTATTTGTGAAGCAGAACACCTAATTTCAGGCTTTGGAACACCCTTATTGATTTGACTCTGTTTGTTAAATGCAGGTGATTATGTTTTCTTATTTCTTGAGAATTTGTGTTGGGCATAATGAACTTATTTTTAAAAAGGAGCACGAAAAAGGAATTTGATTTGAAAGCATACCTTAAACAAAATATCTAAAGAAAAAAGGCTGCCAAAATAACAAGAAAATCTATATTTCTGCTTCATTTTCATCATTATTGGTTTTGTCCTTGTAAAACTGACAAACCAATAAAATCCTAACATTTTCAGCCAGCTAAAAAGAATTCTAATGTTGTTAAGCTTTGGCAAAAAAAAAAAAAATCATTTCTGGATACCTTTCCACATTTATAGACAAACCAACTTTACATTGCTTTTGTAGTCATGCATCTCAAATGAACAGAAATGCCCTGGGTAATAGAAGATAAGATAAAAAAAAATTAAAAAAAAATTCAATTCTCCGAATTGCAGGTGGTATACTATCTTGAGTGATCTAGAGATTAAACGATCAGACAAGTTTGGAAATCTAGAGGATCCCTCTTGTATTTCCCAGACCTCCTGTGACAGTCTCTACAGTCCGGCTTCCTTCTAGTCTGATTACTACCCAGTCTCTCCAGGAGTGAGTCTGGCTGTGAATACCTGACAAGTGGTTTATGCTATCCACAATATATATGTGTATCTACATATACAGCAGTCTGGCTACAGACCACAGCAGACACACAGAGCACTCACATGAACACCAAGAGCACCAATGCTCTCATTCTCCTCCCGCTTTGACTGAGCAGGATGGAGTTCTGACAGTGTAAATATATTTATGTATGCAAAAGAAGGGTGCATCCAGCAGCTGGGCTCAGACTTTCATTCTGCCCAGTAACTGTTCTTTGCTCCCAGTATCTCCAGTTGCTGCCTTCTGGTACACAAGCCCCCAAGGCCTCAGTCCCACTCCACTGGCTGGTACAGACCCCCTCACTCACACACACACAGGCTCTGATCCAACAGCCAACTTACCTGTGCTCTTGACCCTGGAGACAGAAAGACATACTTCCCCACCCAGAGGTGTCCCTTTGAGGATGACACATCCCACCCTCCTGGCTCTCAGGACACTTTACCTACTAACTGGCTAGTCCAGCTTGATCTTTGCTATTGTTCACACATTCACTCAAACCTCTGCCCTGACCTCCTTATACACGCAGACTGAAGAACCCCTTATGGAAAAATACTTGGTGAAGAAGATAATAAGGAGAGATGACAAACTGAGGTGGTTAGGCAAAGGGCAGGTCATTGACAGACAAATGTATTTACCAATAATATATTCATATGGCAATCTTATTTCTGACTTTTGTTGCTACACGTAACTAAATACCACACCTTTTCCTCCTCTGGTTCCTCCCTGTGTTAGTTTAACACAACTTGGTTTTCAGTGGGGGCAGAGGAAACCACAGAGGCTGCTTCTGAGAGAGAAGCTCCTCTAAACTTCTACTGTGTCCAGCACCGCCAATCCGTGAAGGCTCTGACAATGCACGTAATGTCTGGCCCAATTAGAGAAGTTAGTAACACCTCTGTGACGACATATATAAGAATGAAAGAGCGCTCAAGCTCTCTTCCTCCGAGGGGGTGGAGAGGCAGCTTCTGGGAGACTTCCTGGCATGGCTGCCAGGGCTCTACCAGCCGGGGGATCCCATCTTGGTGCGCCCAGATGGGGGTCATCCTGGTGGCCTGAGTGGCCACGCAGCCAGGGCGGCATGGCTGAGGCCACATGGCCACTGCCATCTCAGCGTGGCTCGCAATAGATTTTACTTGCTTAGCCACTTTTAACCAACCGTGCTGCAGACAGAAAAGCAAAGCCACCCGGCATGGCCCGCATGGTGCCAGTGAAGCCCAAGTGGTCAGCAGCAACAGGCATGGTGAGCAGCTCCCTGATGCAGAGCCTGGATGGGATAAACTTTTCAGCATTGCAGAACTCTATGAAAACTTTTCAATTGATAGAACTTGAGAACAAAGGAACCTACTGACAGCAGTTCTTTCCCGAGTCAGGGAAAAGGAAAAACTGAAGACACATGAGGAGAACATGACAACGCTAAGGTCAGTGCAAAAGAGGAAGAGAGAGGAGGAGGTGCTCTGGATGCTGGGGCTGGAATTCTTCTGTGAGTCATGGTGAAGCCTATAATACAACAAACTGTTTCCCTGTGATCCATGAAGTGCATGGGGGGATGCAGAGTTCACCTGCAGCCCATGAAAAAAGTGCTCATGCTGGAGCGTGTGGATGCTAAAATGTTGTAATGTAGTGAGAAACTCAAACAGAAAGAAAAAAAAATCCCTTGCTCGCAGAGACAGAGAAAGAAGATCATTGTTTCTAGAGTAGAACCATTCATCCTTAAAAGACTACACCCCATGAACTAAAATCACCAATGTGAACAGTGGGAAGACTGCTTTGCCCGTGGGAAGGACTCACATTGTAACAGGTCCCGCAGGACTGCTACTCGTAAAAATTAGAACCCGATTGGAGAAGGTCACA
Source organism: Nicator chloris (assembly GCA_013400495.1). Taxonomy (NCBI): domain Eukaryota; kingdom Metazoa; phylum Chordata; class Aves; order Passeriformes; family Pycnonotidae; genus Nicator; species Nicator chloris. Next base: position 20,006 of record WAAE01004568.1, read on the forward strand.
GAGAACAGTCTCATGTGGGTAAAAACCCCACAATGTAACAAAAGAGGCTCCTCTCCCTAACCAAACTGAAGAAAGAGATTTTAAAAGTGACAAACTGACTAAAAACCCCATGTTTTGTCTCCCTGTGCTGTCAGGGAAGGAAAGAAGGGCTAGAGGCAGCGGGAAAGTCTTTTAAAAGTTTAATTTTCATTATTTTCTTTTAATTCTCTTAATATTTTTTCTTTATATCTTTTAAGTTTTGAGCCTATTTTGCCCTTAGACAACATTGTCTTAATGTTTATACCACGCCATGGGCTTTTTATTTTTCTTTCCTCCTCCTCTGGTCAACTACAGCACAGGAGAATAAGTGAATAGCTCTTCATGACTGCCTAGCTTCTAGCCAGTGTCAAACCCCACGACTCCCCTAAAGGAAGCTAAAATAAGCCCTGTGCAGTACTAAACATGCCCTTTCCATGCATCAAATAATGTATTCCACATTCATAGAGAGCAACCCCTCCGCCTTAGTCTGAGGGTGGGCAGAGACCTGGTCCCCATCATTATGATGAGTCTCATGCCAGGACAGCAGATTCGATGACTCTGCTGAGACAATCCCAGGAAGGGCCTGGGCAAAGTGGATGTTCCTCCAGAAACCTTGATTTGGGTTCTTGACTTTCATTGTGCCCCTTTGCTCCTCTGGTCTTGTTGAGATGGAGGATCTTTTGCTGCAGAGGGCCTGGGAGCAGCTGGGGCAGGTGATTTAGTCCTCCTGCCACTGTTTCTCTGAACTTTCTTCGTGTGTACAAATGAGCTGCTTATCCCTTAACTAGTACAATATGATATTAAGTTATAAATTTAACCGAAATTATGTAAGGATTGTAATAAAACTACTGGAGAAGCAGAGATTTGTGAATATTTCTTAAAGGAGTCCTCTCTACTTTTCTGAAAGGTAACAATGGTAATATTTCCCTAAAGTACTTCGATAGATTTCGTCTAAGTGAATGGCTAAATCCATGAATACAGCAGTGCGTACTGATCTAAAGTGCAGGGTATCCATAAAATAAAACTGACTTGCTTGTTTGTTTTCTTGTTCTTAGACAAGAAGACTTTACAAAAGAATGATAGAATTAAGTATGTGTTTCACAACTATCTTCACTCTCCTAATCTCCAAACCACTTCAAAGAGTTTTCAGAAGTTCTAAAAGTAAACTGAAACTCATTAAAAAACATAGAGTGGTCTCCCTCTCCTCTTTACTAACAGGAATATTCCTAAAGATACATGAATTTTTATTAATCTGCTATCTTTCATTTATACTGGATTCCACAGCAGAAAATTCACCTTGGTTCATCTGAGGAAAGCATACCTTGTTTAGAATCTTCTCCTTATCATCTACACTTCTAAATCAAGATTCTCTCTGTGATACCTAAGAGAATCACAAATGTATTAAACTAACAGAAGGAGATCTCTTTATCTTTCCTTTCTTCTGCATTTCTCTTTCAAAGGTTAGGTTTTTTTAAAAAAGGAAAGGTTCCGCTTTGGTTTATTTTTTGGTACATTAACTCAAGAGTTTTGCTGTTGTTGCTTGGAAACCGTTGGAACGAACAGGGGATCTCACATTGTACAAACTGGTTTAGATATCTTATCTCTGATTCTGCCTACCTTTCCATGTCACCTCATCCAAATGCCAAGTTGAAATTCGCAGGCATGCAAGAAATTTGCTGCATTTGCTATGCTTCCTTTTCCATGCCTTAAGATACCCCCCTCATTTTTTTTCTTTTTTGCTTTCACTGAAGGGAGAGGAAATATCAGTGCCGAATTCACTGTGAAAGAATTAATGACAGCTGTGGTCATTACAGAATATGGATAAGTGGAAATATTTACAGACATATTCACAGACAATACAAATGCTGTGTACAATGACACTAAATAAAAAAAAGAGGTTATTCAGAATTCCAGTATTTCCCTCAGTACCTGTAATTGGTGCTCTTCTTGAGATTCATTCACTATACAATTATTCAAATCTTTTATATGAATGACAAATACACCACTAGAAGAAGATAATGGCTAATGTCTAACATTTATTACCTTGAGAAACTCCTTTAAATGCATGTAAATGTCTCTGTTCTATGCTTACTGGAAAAAATTACATGGTTTAGCAAAGCTAGTTTTGATCTCAATATAAAAAGAATTCTAGCAGCTCCATTCCCTTAATTGGATTTGCTATGCATTGTAAACCAAGCAGTACCTTTCACTCAGCTGCAAAAATAAGCCAAGTTTTAAAAATAGTGCAGCTGCAGATGTTTACCATATACATTGAAAGTCACTAAGAGATTCATGCATCTTTTTTCTTCCTCACATAAAAGCTAAAAAATACATTCATGTCTGCTACTTGTAGAGCATAAAGGTTGTGTGCTGCAAGGCACTAAATGTCCAGAGTTGTACTTGGGTGATTCTAAATATGTTTTTAGTCCTGGCTGATTGTGTTTCACCATTTAAACTGAAGTATGTGTTTAAGTGCTTTGCTGGATGTATGTAAAGGGTTTGACTCTTCATGAGATCAAGTGCTAGAAAAGAAGTAGTAGCTTCCAATTCCATTTCAACTAAGAAAAAGTGTAACTTCACACCAACTTCGACATAAAATAGGATGCAATGATACACCTAAGAAAGATGTCTTATGTGAATCATTTCAGGCATATGTAAAAATTATCTGCATCCACTGCTGACATACGTGTCTTTTAAAGTAATTATTCTAGCATCATATATTATAGTAGCTAGACTTTGAGAGTGCTGGGATCTTTAAAAAATGCACAATTGTATGGGCACATCTGTCATGACTGTGACCAAGATTTTCCCTTTAGAAAATATGTTATGAAGTTTCAAAGTGAATCCTTTAAGCTTGATATTTGATATTGATACTGCTTTCTTGCAATCCAGGATAGGTGAAATAGAAAAAATTAATGAAGTCTTTGAAGTACCTAATTAGATGCAAGAGCTCTGATACTTGCTCTAGAATTAGGCAACTGAGAGGACATATTTGCTGCTTATTTTTACTTATTCAACTGACAATTGTTTCTTTCACCTTTTTCTGATTGTATTTTAGCTGGACTAAAATAATGCATCTCCATTTCAAAAGTCTGTGGTCCTTTCAAGTCCTTTACAGTTTTTGCATGCAAATATTCTCACTGTCTCTTTGGAAAGTATGTTTTCCCAAATTGATCTTAGTCTATAGGGTGGCTCTTGATGCTCCTTTTCCTTGAGATCTTTCCAGTCTTGAATTTTTGTAATAGCAAGAGTAAAGTAAATTCCTATTTGTGGCATAGATATTTGTTTTAATGAGTTTTTACTTGGTTAAATGAGTGCCACCGTAATTGTATATTGCAGATGTCAAATACAATTAAGTGTAACAATAAGTTATGTCACCTGTTTACAAATAAAAGCCATTAGTTTACAGTTAAGTTTCTTGAAGCATCTTCTCTACATCAAATGATTATATTGCTACTTCCATACTATGGACGTCTCAAGATTCACTTTACTTATATCTACTACCTGGATTAGTATTTTATAATAATCAGTTTTACAGGGAAGACAAAGTGATTCCATTCAATAAACACGGGAATTAGCTCCTTTCAATAGAGGAGAAACCTCAGGCTGGATTCCACCACCGGCTATATGTAATCTCCGGCTAATTCCATCATATTTAATGTTCAAAGATATGACAGCAGTGTGCATAAGTGCTACCTGAAAGAATCTTCACAAGCTTCAGTAAGATGCAAGGTTACAGTATTAGCAAAATACTTCTAGAACTTTGTTAAGACCCTAACTTCATCAGATTTAAAAGGTGGGCTGAGACAATTTATTTAGAGACTAAGCCAAAAGAGGGATCTTAGTTCCCAAAACAATCGTTTCACATTACATCAGGAGATCACCCCGATAATTTTTATTCTACGAAAAACCGAAACAAACAACTTTTTGCCTTTGCCTTGAATTCAAATTCACGTTACATTTGTAACACAGATAACACACTTGAATTTAGACCTGATGAAGAATGCAAGATATGATGAGAAAAATTATTTATGTTAAAGATGGAAAAGCTTTGATTTTTCTCTCATGAAAGTAAACACAAAGGAAAGATTTTTGTATGACCTGAAGAAAATCATCTTATTCAACACAAAAAGAGATATTTTTGTCATTAGAATGAACAAATTTTTCTATCTTCTTTTAAATGCAAAAAACCTAGACTTTACAAAAAAAAAATCTCATAAGGAAAAGCAGAAAGTGGTTTGAGTCATGTATAACATACCATTTTGAGTATTTGAATGCTCAAAATAGGATTTGGAAAGAGAGGAAGTTGAATACTCATCATGAAGTTGTCAATAGTTCTACTTGCCGCAATCATTTATGTCTTACCAAAAAAGCACAGCATGGTGCCCATCAAAATCCATTCAATGGAAAAGACAGGTTAAGCTGATCAACAGATAAGGAGCAGGTACATGGCTTAGTCCATAATTGTAGTTGAACCATGAAACTCAACAAATACAAATAATCTTGCAGCCACGAGGATAATCCTCTTTATTTCTGAAATTCAGTAGAAGTAATATATGCCAGCCAACACTGCATATACAGAATAATGAAATCATTCAGGTTGGAAAAGGCTTGTATGATCAGTGAGCCCAGCCTTAAACCCACTGTTGAACCGTGTCCCTCAGTACCCCATCTACACACCTTTTAAATACCTCCTTGGGTGATGACTCCACCACTTCCCTAGGCAGTGTGTTCCAATGTTTGATATTGATATTAATAAACCTTTTCTTGAGGCCATGTCCTCTTGACCTGTCAGTTGTTACCTGGGGGAAGATACTGGCCCTCACCTGGCTACACCCTGTTTTCTGTTGCAGAGAATTATAAGGTCCCTTGCGTACAAGGGAACAATCACTGCCCTGNTTGGGTGATGACTCCACCACTTCCCTAGGCAGTGTGTTCCAATGTTTGATATTGATATTGATAAACCTTTTCTTGAGGCCATGTCCTCTTGACCTGTCAGTTGTTACCTGGGGGAAGATACTGGCCCTCACCTAGCTACACCCTGTTTTCTGTTGCAGAGAATGATAAGGTCCCTGCTGAGCCTCCTTTTCTCCAGAATAAATACCCCCAACTCCTCAGCTGCTCCTTGTAAGACTTGTAATCCAGACCCTTCACCAGCTTTGTTGTCCTATCTTTGTACTTTCTCCAGTGCCTCAATGTCCTTCTTTCAGTGAGGGGCCCAGAACTGGACACAGGATTTGAGGTGCAGCTTCACCAGTGCCGANTATAAGGTCCCTTGCGTACAAGGGAACAATCACTGCCCTGGTCCTGCTGGCCACACTATTGCTGATACAGGCCAGGATGCCATCGCTCTTCTTGGTCACTTGGGCACCGCTGACTCATGTTCAGCCAGCTGTTGCCCAGCACCCCAGCATCCTTCTCCACCAGGCTGCTTTCCAGCCATTCTTCCCCTGGCCTGTAGCACTGTCTTGGATTGCTGTGATCAAAGTGCAGGACACAGCATTCTCCTTGTGTCCATAACCTTTCCCAGCACAAAACACCAAATCAAACCAACCAAAAAAAAGAAACACCAACCAAACCCAAAAACATAAACAGAAACAAACAAGCTAGACAGCCAACTGGAACGCCAACATTCAGTAGGTAATATAGAGTGTGCATACTCGTATTGTCTTCTCTTTCAACTCCAGTGATAAGGATCATTCTTCATGGCTCAGGAGTCTAACACGGCCATATGGTTGCTATATTGTTTAAGGCATCCACCTGGAGAATGAAAACTGGACATTTGCAACCTGCTATCACTGGTAGACTAAACCTCTCTTACAAAGCTTATTTTACTTGCAAGTTACACTAACAATGGCCACTGTCTTTTCCATGATCTTGGTGAAAGAACAACTGACATCTGTCTATACTAATACTTTTGACTAATTCAGGGAAACCAAGAACGAGTTTCTGGTAAACAAACCTTATTTCATGTGGTCATTTATGTCAGCATTGGATGCCAGTTTTGTACATACTTGAATATGACCTGAATCAACTGATTTAATGTAATTAATTTTCTCCTGGGTGGCCAGCATATATTCCAAAGACTTCAAATTAGTTCTTAGTGATTGAACATCTTACAGTTTTTCAAATTAATTTATTAAGGAAATTGTCATAAAGCAAAACAAAATTTGCTAACCTTTCCCTAACTGTTAAAAAAAATAACAGTACCTAACATCATTCTCATCTTTGAATGAAAGTTACTTTTAATGTATAAAGTCTTCTAATGATTACTATAATCATCATAAAATTCAACAAAACTGCAAACTTAGGTCTATTGTCTTCATTGACATTTGGGTCAGACCTCCTGATATGAGGAATAATCATAAATAATCAGTAAGAGAACAAAAATAAACCTGTATCTTATGAATACAGTGTGAAAACTACCATGCATAATGGGAAATTGCAGGTAGAGGAAAAAAACAAACCACAAATGGGAAATCCTGAACAGCATGCTCAATCAGAGCATTTCAATTTTATGCTTGCTGGTGACCTTCCACTAGGTGATAAGCATAATTAGAAAATGTAATGCATTATGCATTCTAGTATATAGTCCAAAAGCCCAAATTTCCCCTTTGTCCATCAATCCTTAGTTTGCATGGGGAAAGGAGCAATGTTTCATAGCTAATGTGCAAGTATGTGACTCCATATGTATTTAAAATCTGTGAATTTTACCTTAAAATATATACCCATGCTCTAAATAACAAATTCTGCTGTTAACACATCTATTCCTTCCCCCCTGCACTGTAAGTGTGTACAATACTCAGTGGAGATTTCAATTGTGCTTCTGTCCTGATAGAGACAAAACCTTTTCCATTACCTCAAACTCTTCCCTTAGGACTCAGAAGCTGTCAGATTCATGTTTTTGTCTAGTCTTCATCATCATCTAGAGACAACTTTATCCATGCCAGTAAGGTAATTTTTCCCATTACTAGTGTTATTCTACTGCTACATTTTTATGTAAGATATGATAATATTGTAGTACACATTTCTCATTCAATTATTTCTTCTTTTCCGCTTAGATTTCTACACCCTTTATTGAGTAGAGATTTACTAGACCCAGTTAAATTAACCTTACTTTAGTCATCTAGCTTTATGACTTAGCCTTATTGACCTTTACTTGAAAGAAAATTATACCTTTTATCATAATTTTGGACATTTTACACTGCTTTTTAAATAGGTATTCTCATTCAGATAACCTGATAAAAAGGAAAGAAAAAGTCAACCTAAAAGAAAGTATTAGAAAAGAGAGATATGTCACAAAAGGGAAATTCTATCATGTTTGCTTTAATGTTCTCAAATTTGTAGTTGGTTACAAAAGCTTTTGCTAATTTGTAGTGAAACTGAGAGCCTAATGTACAGTAGTGGACTGTACAGAGCAAAACCCAGAAGGAACTATTCCCATCTTTGAGGCTGTCATTAGCTTCAGATAGAGAGATCCTTTCCAGAGAATTATCTAGATATGCTGCTATTCTTTTTTCTATTTTTTTTTTCAACCCTGATTGACATCTAAGTTCAAAAATTGCTCAAGTCCAATGATTTTTATCAAAAATAAGTATTGGGAAGTATCAGTCATGGGATCAGAAGGCAGAAGAATTTGTATCTCGCTGCAAGTTTTTATTAGACCGTATTCTGAGTGTGTCCTAAAGATCTGTTCCCCTCATTATTATCCTCCATTATTATTGTTATTATTATTAATAATAATATCCTATCATATCCTATCATTATTATTATTAATGTGAGAATCACTTGCACTCTATTTAGGCATAACCACACAGGGTTTTTTTCAGGCTTAATGATTTAAATAATCATTCATTAAACAGCTTATGATAAACAGCTATGGATCTTGAAATCTGAGTATTTCTTTGTGTTTATTGATAACTGTGGATGGGATTTCATTACTTACTTAGGTAACTAAGTACTTAGGATTCACTAAGACTATTTTTTAAAGGATTTAAATTATTTGTGCACATGTATATACACATTACAGGTTAAAAATAGATGTTGGAGAGAGATGTTAAAGATCTAACCATACAAAGCAAGAGGTAGACTGCAATCAAATATCAGGACTCTGATCACAGCTGTACAGTGTCTATGTACAGCGGTGATCAAAATAACTTTATGTAGCTGCAGAGACAGACCAATAGAACTTTTACCTGGGCTACAGTTCAACAGAAACCAAAAGTGAAAACAAACAAACAAAAACCAACAAACAAGCCCATGGATGTTAGTAACGTATTTGAACAGTCTGCTTAATACAAAGCATTTCAGTCCCAGAAGATGCTGTCTAGGATACTCAGGATGTAAGAACTTGGGCATGTTGCGGAGGTGTCTGAAAATTCTTATTTTTGGCCTGATTATATAAGAAGAATCTGCTGTCAAGATGAGCAATTTTATATTTTAACACTATCTATAGAAGCTAAGGTCTGCAGTTCAGCAAAGAATTAGCCATGAATGTCTCTTATGTAAGTAATCACATCAATTTCAGTGAAACTGTACAAATGTACAGCATAACTATAACACAAGTTCCTCTCAGGATCATGAATCTTAACATGATGGACATTTTGAAATATCTGTTTTAATGGAAGCAGTATGATGACATTAGGATATTTTAATAGTTACTTTTTGCTCTTTTAGCCTGATATTTCATTAACCCATGGTCTAAGGTTCCTCGAATTCTTTCAAAAAATGTGGGTTTTCAGAAGGATCATGAAAGAGCCAAATGCACCTTGTTTTGAAATTCCTTCAAGTTCAAACTTACATATGCTACAGATCCTACTGAAAGGACCCTTCAGAAAATCCTGTACCTAAGAATTTGTCCAAGATTATTTATTGAGAAGGCCTGACTCTGCTAGGTACCAATATATTCTACTTCTCAAGAAGATTATCAATACCTGGCTGCCTAGTGAACCTTGTAAAAAGAAAAAAGATCTAAAATACAACAACATCAGTCATCATACAACTCAGAAAATTAGTCTTGCAATTTATTGTATAACATTATGTTGCTAACAGTACTGGGAAGAAGTAACCAATCACATTTCTAGGCTTTAATTTAAAAAATATAAGCTCTGACATTGTTTTACAGGGAGTTAATTGACATAAAGGCAAAAATCGTAAGTAAATAGGTCAGATAAATTTAATACTTATGCAAAATTAGAGTTTCAAATGTTTCAATATCCTTCACTCATGTACAGTGTAGAGAAAAGAATCACTCTTTAAGTTGCCCAGTACCTTAGTTCGAACACACAATGTAAGTTTAAAGTAAATGTAAGACTCTGCACGAAAATACTCAAACTCAGCATTAAGTACAAAGTCCAAGTCTGTTACTGCTTTAAACCTGATTATTGATATGTATGTATATATATGCATACGAACACACAAATGCACGTATGTCTTATTTAAATGCACAACAATTAAATAAACTGGAGTTGGCTTCTTAAAAGAACTACACTTGATGTGTTCCTACTGCTGCTTTCTGCAGGATCACATCAACACATTATTTTCAGTTTTAAAAAGAAACAGCACCACCTTGTATCCTAAAATAATGCTACAGCTATTCAGTATCGTAGTGGCCATGTAGCATATATATAAATATGCATAGAAACATAACTATTCACAAAAAAAGTGTATTTAATTTTGTGTTGGAAATGTCAAAATAGGACATTTAGCCTTGAAACCCTGGTTCAAGACAAATGTGGTTTTAGAAGAATATTGTTACAGGGAATTCTATGAGTATTTGAGCTAAAGTATGTTTCTTTTCATTACCGAAGGCCCTTGAATTTTGCTGTTTGTAAAACAAATGTTAGGTTCAATTTGCACTATCCACAGGAACATAGTGCTTGGTTTTGTTAGCTAAACAGTGATAGATAGAGGTGAAAATGTTTCCAAAAAGGTCTGTATAAATTACTCATCAATGATATTCATTAGCTGATACTTGCTCTGCTGCACTATGAATGTTTATAATTGAAAGCAAAAATAATGCAATATGATGAAGGTAACCAGCTATCCACTACTGAGTAAAAAACTCAAATTGATATGGGGTCCACGGCTGGAAAATTATTTTTGCAAATTGCATAGTGAAAATGGAATAATATATTAAAAGTAAATTATGATCTATTTGTAAACCACACTTAATTAAAAAAGAATTATATTAGTAATTTGAATTGTTTGCAATTAATCTTTGAGAGTATTTGCTAGAGAGAACTATTTCCTCACTTATCCCCAGTGTGTCATGGTTGCTAAAACAAAGATGGTTGGAAAACTGCCCTTCAATTAGATGTATTTTTATAAAGCACTGTGTTAGTCAAAAAACCTAAAAGATCCCTTAGTGGAACTCAGTAAAACTGCGGTCCAGTACCACGTCATGTCTTGTTTCCTCTCCATTGCTAACAATGTCCTGCAGAAGGAAAGACACATTTTCTCCCACTACAGATTTTGATTTTTCTACTTCTTAATGCTGATTTTTCCTATGTCAGTCATCTTCCAAGCTCAAAGAGTAAAACTTGACTTATTGGAACTCACTGAACTAGTGAAACAAAAATGTTGTAACTTCTAATAATCAGAAAAGAGTGTAGATCTTACCTCAGCTGTTGCTAACATCAACATTTTAAAATCTTGGTATATGTATCAAAACCTAGTTAATCTCATGCCTATAAATGATCTTGGACAAATTCTTAGGTACAGGATTTTCTGAAGGGATTTCAATAGGATCTGTTGAATATATAAGTTTGAACTTGAGGGAATTTCAAAACAGCTGGAATTACGATATCAACATAACTGCAAGTGCTGACCCTATTTTTCAGAAGGCAAGGAGTGGTCAGAATTAATTGAGTAGGCATATTCCTGAGTTAACAACCTGTGTGATATGCTAGGGAAAAAAAATTGTATTTTTCATTTTGTGGTGTGCTGAAGTTAAAACTGACCTGGCATATATACAAACAGTTCAACTGAACACAGAAAGACTCCAGGAGAACTTGACATTATCTGTAAGTCATTTGGTTGAAAAGATTAGTGGGAAAGCAGTATATAACATTAAAAGAGAGATTAGAGTAAAGAAGGAGGTTAAAGAAATGGAAATATATATAAAATCAACATTTTATTTAAAAATCCCAAGAACCGCTGTGACATCACCTGAAACCAAGAATGATTTTGGGTCCTTCCAACATTCACTGGAACTATACCTACATAGGCCATTCCTACTGCTTTCAGTATTTTCCACTAAAAACTTTCTTTTTATATACTTCACATTATTTTATTGTTCAGGGAGAGATTTTTTGTTGTTGCCAGTTTTTAAACTTGCAAGCACTTTAAGAAGGCTTAAACAGGCGACTGCTGCCTGAATGTGAAAGTACTTGAATTCCTGTTCCTCAGGACCCAGTCATGAGCCCTCTCATGTAGAACCACTTATAAGCTGCTCCACTTCTGTTCACAATGGAAGTAGAAGTGCTATCCCAAACCAATACATAACTCTCTTCAGTATCCATGAACCTACAGCTGTTGTCAGAACAATCCTAAAACGTGCAAAATAGGAGAAAAAAAATTCCCTAAACTGAGTGACAATGACAAATATAACTAAAAAAAAAAAAANNNAACCCAACAAAAAAAAAAAAAAAAAAGCTGAAACAAATGGTTTTCTCTCCTATAATCAGGGAGCTCATACATTCATCTGTGACAAGAAGATTATCTTCCCCTTCCAGGACTTTTCATACAATGGATCCAACAGTATGGGACAAAAAAAAAGTATAAAATATGGATCTATTAATGCACATCCAGGAGCAACAGTTGAAGATACTGGACAGCAACTGCCTGTGTCCATTTTGTATCATTTTTATAAAGAACACAATTCTCATAGACACACTTAATCACATTTAGATTTATACTGTGATATTTCTACAATTCATACTTTGCAGGAGCAGAGCTCTTAGCTTCACAATGATCCCCACCCTGACTCTTTCAGTAAAAAAAAAAGTATAAGGAATATAATAATTCCCTTCCTGTATACTTTCAGTATTTTTAATAATTACTTCTTCCATCTTTGTACAAGCATATTTACCAGTAATAATGTCTCCAGTATCCGTTAGGATTTAATCATTATTCTGAGACATAATTAAACATTGCCACTTTGTATTTTTGGGAAAATTGAACAATTTCTAAAGCATTGTGTGATATCATATAGTTTCTGTGGGATTTTTTTCCATTGCCTGACATATTTTTAAGATTTTTTGAAACAGTTGAATTAGTTTCTATTATTGTTTTTCCCATTTATTGATAATTTTTACTCTATACTGATAATATTTATTAGCTAATCAAGGTATTTTTGAGCTAGTAAGCCACTAAATTTAAATAGATGTAAGTACTATGTTTCCAATAGCCTGAACCAAAATAGAAAAATTGGGACAGATGCATCCATTTGTCCACAGTCTTTTGAAAAACATCATTCAAGATAATGGATAAACTACCTGTTGGAAATGAAAAACGGAATAAGAATTTTCTGAAGCTGAACCAATGATGCTAATACAATATTCTGTTTCAAAACAGTTGCACGTTCACTCGTGTTTACTGCTGTTTACACTGATTAGTAGTCCACAGATGATGTCACTGCTTGTTTTGACTCTATGAAATGCATTTGATTAACAGAAGAAAAATACACAGATTTTTTTTTAATTAATCAATCCCTCAATGATGTGATTCATGCTCTTATTTGCGTATACTTATACACAGAGTACCTACCTTAGTTGCAGGTGGTGGCATATTCTACCTCTTCTAGTGAGGTGCAAAGTATGACTCTTCATAGAACTGTATTTCCTATAGTCCTTACACAAGCATCTGTCCTCTTGAAGGTGATACTAAGTAAGTAAAGGTGGGTGCAGAGGACCATGGTGGCATGGGAGAGCAGTTGACTAGGAAATACACAAGTCTGGGTAAAGCAGTGACCCTAAGGAACACCATGCAAGTGAACGGAAATATTTTGCATCCCTTCTCAGTATCTACTCCTTGAGCAGTAGAACATGAATTTACAGCTCTTAATGTGTGCAGCTTCAGTTTCCTCTCCATGTACACTTCATTCCAATATGAGCACTTGACAAAAGGCATAGCTGATTCTCTGGTTTTTTTTCCTAGACACAAAAAAAAAAAAGGTTAATAGGAGGAATAATTAGAAACTGATGCAACAATAATTTCCCTTGGTACAGATGTTCCACTTTATCTTTTCTTATAAAGTCATTATATTATTAGTGTGATTCCTGTATGAAATCAAATCACACTGTATGAAAGGAAAAAATAAATACAAATTTGAAATTGGAACAAGCAGCTTAACAGATTTCAGAGACGGTTCGTGTGCTTTTGGTATTTCTCTCACATCAGGCTCTGGCAAGAAGCCCAAGGCCTGAATGGTTTTGTACATTTTATTTATTAAAATACTCTGGAAACAGATTAACTTCCTTTGTGCATTATTTATTATTGTTTCACCTGCCATCAGGAGGAATAGCGTGCAAACTGATGAATATACTGAAGGTGGCCTATTTTCAGTGTAATGAAACCATAGATGCCCGTCATTCAACTTTTGCAATGCTGCTTCACAAAACATACCTTTTTGAACTCCTACAGAAAAATTGCTGTGAGAAAATGATTGCATGAGGAATCAAGTAGCTCATCTTTTTCTCCTGGTTTGATAGTTGGGACTGCTCTTGGAGTCAAGTTCTCTGTTACTTGTGAGTGAGGTCTAAAGCATGAATAGGAAACTACAAAAGATCATTTTAAGGTATAAACCAATGGAAATAGGAAATATATTAGCATTTCTATTGAAAAAGTTTTCTGTGTGTCTCCCTCTCTGACCTTGTTCCTTAAGGAGCCAGGTCTTCCTTCTGGGGCATTCATTTCTGCTGCCTGATTCTCTGACTTCATGCACATGAGACAGATGAGAGAAAATTACAAGGAGTAATTACTTAATGGAAGAAAGTCTCCACTGACCACAAGGATTCTGCCCTCACCAGAGACTAGCAATACTTGTCAGAGTGAAAATTCCAAAAGACATGATGTACATCCCTCTATTTGGAGTTATTCCACTGTCCAGCATTTGTCCTGACGGTAGGTTTAGCTTTCTCTTTGTATCATGGACAAATATATCACACTTTGCTTGAGTAAAAGTAAAATAATCAACCCAAGGAAAATCAAACTTTCCTCTATACAAGCATATTGTGGCAGTTTTATGTATGCTGCACATTTAGCTTTTATACTGCTTTTTCTTCTCAGAAATCAATCTGCCTGGTTTGCAATAATTTCGGTTCTTCTCTGTCTGAACAACCTGCCTGGAAAAACTCTTAGAGCTGTCCATATATTTCTGGTATCAAGATGTCTGAATTTAGCCTGGAATTCCTGACATGACCTGGTAAGAGCTATGCAGAGATTAACACTTCATTTCTGCATGACTTCATTCTTTAATGCAAGCAGACAAAAAATCCCACTTGCCATTCTCCCTTGAGATGCACTGAATGAGTTCATCTACAATTTACCGTCCACAATCACCGCAAGGTCTCACTGTTCGCCCTTTTCAACTTTATCCTTCATATAGAATATTGTAATTTAGATACATTCTTTCATGTATGAAGGGACTGAATATTTCTGGAAGCCATATTTTTCATCCAACTTCACTACGATTTCAGAAATATTTAGTTCTCCTCATTTTTGGAAGGGTTGTTTCTTGCATATTTCCCCCTTCACTCCTCACTGCCTGTCCCTTTCTTAAATATACCTTCCCAGAAGTGCCACAACCTTGACTGCGGAGCTCAGCCCTGGTGGGTCAATTGGAGTTGGCTGGAATCAGCCATGTCTGGCACAGGACAGTCCTCACAGAGTCTGCCCTGCAGTCCCCGCTGCCAACACCTGAGCACAAACACCCAATACACCAAGAACCAGTGACGGGCTAAAAATATGAACAGCATCATGACAATGAATGAAATATTTGTGTCTGGAGATTTTCGTGGTGGGATTTTTCAAAGCAGAATGTTATACACATTAGAAATAGGAAGATGAGTCAAAGAAAGAGGGCAAGGGAGAAAATAAAGAAGTAAAAAGAAGAAAGACATTTTAATGGGGAGCTTGTTATGCTCTGAGCAGAAAGGATTTAGAGAAAAATGTTAATCAGTAAAAGAAAAGGAATGATACATCCACCTTCTTTAGGAAAAGAATGAAAAACTTCAGCCCCGGGTCTAACTGTGAGAAAAGGCAGGATGTGGCAAAGAAAACTGGTTTGCATTCTTAAATA
The DNA here is from genome assembly GCA_013400495.1 of Nicator chloris. Taxonomy (NCBI): domain Eukaryota; kingdom Metazoa; phylum Chordata; class Aves; order Passeriformes; family Pycnonotidae; genus Nicator; species Nicator chloris. The sequence goes on from WAAE01004568.1 coordinate 35,325, forward strand.
CATCACCTATGAGCGAGTGTTTGCTGTAATAAGTAGAATAAATAACCGACATTATAGAAATTTATGTTTTGCCTGCTGTTCTCCATCACAGTTGATAGATGTTCCCTTTAGATTTTCGAGCCTTTTTAGCCTACACATAAAACCAGATACTTTATTAAATTTTACCTGTTTGTTCTCCTTTAAAGATAAAAGTAAATGTACTTTGCTAGTATCATTCATGTTAGCATGCCCATATGCTCGTGGACACACAGGTATTCCTTACAAATAACACAAATGAATCTCTGGGGGGTGTTCTCTGGGAAAATTATGTGTAAGCTATATAGAAAACTGTATTAAACATCCAGGCATGATACTTCCACTTTCCATAATCATTTTCAAGAGTTCTTTTTTGTTTATTTATTTATTCTTCTTTACAAGTCCTGCATTTCTTTCTGCTCTGCTTGCCACCCTTCATTTGAGCAAGACTTTCTCCCTGACAGCTATCCACCCCTTGATTCTTTGTGTAGGCAACCTGAAACAGGATTAACAGATGTTCCAGGCTTAGAAGATGTTTTCAGGACTAGTTGATCTTCCCAGACCCTCAGAGGTGTTTCCTGGGTAGAAAATCAGACACCAATATGAAGGTAGTAAAAACAATATTACAGAGCTGTTTTATGTCAGAAGGCAGGAGTACACATGCAAATTTACAATCTGGAAAATGAAATGTCTTACAGATGGAATTTGACTGGGAAGCCTGGAGCATCACTCTCACTTCTGATTCCAGATTTGCAAAAAGTATTTCGGTCTGCTTAATGATTAAAACAGTAGTATCATATTTAGATTTAAGATGTTCCAATATTTATGGAGAGAATAGTGACTTAACTGAACTATTTTTCCCCTCTCAGCTCTTTATGGAGAAGTTGCCTATGACTTTAATTATCATCAATATTTCTTTTGCCCTGTGAGCTAATATAATACACACAATGCTTCTTTTATAGTGGGGAATTTTAATGTAATGACAAATTAATTTTATTAAATTCTACCATTCTACCAGTAAAAGGACTCAGGTATACAGCATGGGAGTGATGCATCGACAGATATGCTGTAGAATAATCACACAAGTCATAAATTTGCTTAGGTATAATCATAAAAATAATAATAAAGGTCCATATATTCCTCATCTTCACCAGTTAGAACCAAAAAAACCCAAAACAAACCAAACAAAAAAACACACATCAACCAAAAAACCACTACTGTTATTCATAATGCGCTACCTGGTTTGGTACATTTCTATATTTTCAAGAACTGAGATCACATCAACAAACACATCTTCTCCAGGGAGAAAAACCTCCAGTCCAGGAATTGCTAATGCATACCACAGTGCTGGAGGCTATGAATGTAGTTCTTTATGATGTGGAGGATTAATGGCATTATTATTTATATTCACTGTAAAAGTAACTGTACATGAATATAATAGTGGATAAGTAGCCATTGGCTTCTTCATCCTAAACATTAAGGATGTTGTTTACCATCTCTCATTTTCACAGTGTGCTGCTCTGTAAAACAAATAGTGTAGGCAAAAAAAGACATCTTGAAATATATACATGTATTTTCAAAACACAGCAGGGAGAAGGAAGGTCACTGAACAATGTAATTGATGGCAGTAGCAAAATGTTTTCTAACCTGCAACATTGCTAGACTGTGTTGATCACAAACGCCAAATCAGATCAAAGTATAGAAATGCAAGGTAACACCCTCTATTGTTCATATTGATTGCATCAAAGGAAATAGAATGCAAATTAGGAAAGCTTTGATGAATGGATAGGCAGCCAAAAGAAGTAGAATAAAGTGTTGGATTTCTCCTTCCTAGCAGAAGCATACACTGCACTACCCAGCTAATCAAAATGTGCAGTGCATATTTCAGCAGATTGAAATCAATTGTAACATGAGATAGCCTTTTATTTTATTCATCCTGACTCTCCTGAATGATTACCTTCTGCTGTTCAGCAACTTTCAGAATAATGCACAACTCAGTGGACTTAATGCTTGTGTGTTGAATCTTTACTTTATTTAATGTATTTACCAGAGGCTGGTGGTGCAGAAGACTGCAGCCTCATATGCTATCTTGAAGGATATGTGGGTCACAGCTTCACCAGACAAAACTTTGATTTCTGTGCCTTACATATAGTTTGCACAGTGCTAGAATCTGTTTCTTTGTCCTTACAGCAGAAGGTTTTACTTTTCCTGCACTTCTGCCAGCCAATTAGTGGAACACCACTGATCGTGTAGTTTCACAAAAAGCCAATAGACCTCTCCACATTGTAAAACAAGAACAAATTCTGTAAAAATTATGGCTAAATTCCCGGCGGCTGAGGTGCACAGTGAAATGTAGCCAATTAATGTGAACACTGTAAATCATGGTTAGAGCTTGCTGTGTAAATTACAGTTCATAACAATAAATAGCAATACAAGTGACTTGTTTTAGCAGTGGTATAAACTGTTGTTGATGGTCCATGTACTGAACTGTGGAAATTTTACAGGTAAATACACATCAGAAAAGAATTGTTTAACCACTAAGGCAATGCTTTAAGTGAAATACAAATGAATGACTAGGTTCAAAGCGGCAGGTTGACAGAACATAATCAACCAAAGAAACTCAATGACAGAGAAAAAAAAAGACAAAGGATATGCAGAAATTAATGAACTGTGATATATTTCTAAACAAAAATCTAAACAAATGTCTATCATGAGCCTCTTGAGCTGTACTCATGGGTCTCATAGCCTCTTAAATTTACTAGTGTTTACCTCAATGACATCCTATAACCAAATAATTGCAATCTATTTTTTTCTTTTCCATGGCATACTTCCCAATTAAGTCAGCTGTCAAAATTAAAATTAAAATTATTAAAATTTTTATTTGC
>WAAE01004570.1:0-18159 GCA_013400495.1 Nicator chloris
CAAAACAGTCATCAGATTTTTCTCAATTCCTAACAGTAAAAGAAATAGCAGGATTCATATATTTCTCAGCAATACAATACTAAAACTTCTGCCTAATGTACATTTTTCCATGTATCATCCAATGTCAATTGGGACTTTCCAAGTGACCAATATTGGTCCTCAGAAACTGTGATCATTCTTTAATGTAATAGACTCAGCAGTAGATTCCTTCCCTTTTATCTTGTATGGTTTTTATTTTCCTCAGTTCCACCCCAATTTCTTCCAAGAATACTATTATTCAACTAAATATTTCCTTGACTGCTTTGATGTTCAGACTCTTGAAATATTAGTGAACTAGTGACATGCATCTTATCTGACATTCAGCCAACTTAAACAGTGTTAGTTCTTTCATCTTTATAAACCAGCCTCCAGTTTTCGATAATTACTGCTACCTGTTTTTAAATTCTTCCTAGTTAATCTCTGACTCTCTATGTACTGCAGCTACTATAATATTCTAACTACCATCACATCTGAACTACAGAGGAACTATAATCTTCTTGGTTTATGATAAGACTCCTCAGTGGGAACAGCCAAAATCATATTGGCTTTTTATGCAGCCTTATCTCCTTGCCAGCTCTTGCATAATTTTTTTGCACTTCAATATATATTCATCCTAAGGTGAATGCATAGCTAGCTGATGTCTGAATATGAGTCTTCTCTCCTTCCTTTTTCAAAGATGTTAAGCTTCTAAGTAGGAACACTGTAGAAAACAAAAATAAATACAAACAAAAAAATTCAAGAAAAGGAGCAAAACAACAACAAAAAAACTCTCCTGCATAAAGGAGAGATTTAAAGACTTTCTCAGTCTTTTTTTCCTCCTAACCACCCATCCATCCCCAGTGCACACCCACCTGAAATCCTCCAACAGCCCCTCTCCCAGAGTTCTCTCTGCCAACTCTAACAACTGCCAAGTTGTCAAATGATTCTGTTATTTTGTCCCCATAGCAACAAGCTTTCTGGTCTGAGTGACAGTACTTCCATATTGTCAACTGGAAAATGTCCCAAATAACTCTAGAAGCACGTGGAGTTTTCCTGCTATGCAGATATCTTTTTCTTTTCTCCTCCCAATGCTTCATATATTAAAAGGAAGTTATTTATACTCATTGCAACGGATGGTATGATGACAGCTGAGCTTTTGAAATTTGCTTTAAAATTCTGTAAATCTGTCCTTTCTGTGGAATTTATGTTCCTTTTGAAATATAATTTGTGAATTTTAATGCCATATTTAAAATAAATTTAAAAAATACCAGTAAGTAACGTATCAAGATCTTGATAACTGAACAGAGAAAATATATATAATGTATTACGCGACACATTCTTCATGCTTTAAAGTCAATGAGAAATATAAGAGAAATGCAAAAGAACTGATGAAAATGTTTTCCTCAAGGAGGAACCTGTTTCTAACCTATGTATATCTAATAGGTTACTTTACTGTATGCTTCAACTAATCTTCCAGAGTAACAGTGTTTTGATCATACAGACTGATTATGCATATATTAAAAGGCAAGCGAGGTGGGGAGTAAAAGCAAAAAAAATCCCACCAGCTCAAGTGAATTGGGTAAAATATATACCCTGAAAATATGGCAGTTATGTCAGCCATCTCAAATTTTAGCAGTATTTTTCAGTTAGATGATTTAATCTCACTGACTTTTTGAAGACGACTCCCAGTCCATTTATTGTGGCCAACTAAGGTCATAAGCGAAAGAGTAAGTGGATGTTCTCAAAGTATGTGGAAACTACATTTATCAGCACCATTACAACAGTCACATAATATCACTCCAAGTTACCATGTGAGTAAAAGAGAATAGAAGCCAGTTTACTGTCTTTTGGACAAGATGTGGGTCTACACAGCAAATGGCAAAGTCATCCCCAGTATGCTTGTCAAGTGAAGGTTTTGTGCCTATCACCTAGGTTACCAGCATAGTGTCAACAATTTAACACCATCATATCCTTTTATTTGGCTGCTTTGCTGCATATTAAGCTTTCAATAATGAGTGACAGCTCATCCTATTAATTGCATATGGCTAATTTTGTGGGCTTAAGACTATTATGGTGCTTAATTAGCAACTGTTTACAGTGTTCTTTAAGAGGCTTTACTGAATAAAGGATTGCATGTTCAAAATATACCAATGCAAATAACACAAATTCACAAATTAAAAACTAATTCTAAAGTTTAGGACCCCATATATGAAGGTTACCTATACGATAAGGAAAGAAGCAAAAATATTTTACAATTTGATGTAAGCAATTAATCATTTATAAAATAGTCAGCATACTTTTAATCTGAGAATAATGGAGGAAAGAATTAATAAAGTCTACTTCAAGGAGAGAGACTCATTTCATTGTAAATATTAATTTAAAAATATAGTAATTTTTGGGGGCAAACTTTGGAGATCCTATATAATAAACCAAAGTGTACTTCATTCACGCATTATGTCCTAAAGTTCCAGCTAGTTACGCCTATATTACAGAGAATTATTTAAAGGGAAATCCTTACCTGATGTCTGCAAAAGCACTGGGTCAAGGGAAACTTTGGCTTCCATGAGTGAGACACTTCCTTGAGCATTGCTTCTGTCTAGGTAAGTACAAAATACAATTAATATCAAAATACCTGAGTTGGTTAGGTTATAAGCACAAGTTGAGGGCAAAAGTTGCCTACCTGGCAGCAAAAGAGGGATGGGTACAGGACAATCTGGCAATTGGACTAGGTCTAAAGACTGAACAAAGCAGTACAATGCTGGAGACATGACCTGATAGTGACATGGGCCACCCCTGTCCACGCAGGCAAGCATGTCCTCACCTGTTGGTCCCAGTCTCCTAAGCTGCTGCTGGTTTTCTTGGGCAGCAGTGAGCCTGTTGGATAGATAATCTTTTTCAAAACAGGCCAAGGAAGGCACACTAACCGATCTGCACCTGTGGTTTGTTTACATAGAGGTGTTGTTTCTAATTAGCCAATCATGGTGATGGGGTGTGGAACAAAGGACCAATCATGTCCAGCTTTGTTAGAACTCTATAAAAGAGACTTCGTTTTGAATAAAGATATTCATTCAGCCTTCTGACTTTGTGGAGATTGTGTCAGTCTTTTTGTGTCCAACAGTGACACTCACCCTCACACAAGTGTACAGCAGCAGACTGTGAATCACCAAAGATTCACACCCGACCCCCAAATATGGAATGCAAGCCCAAAACCTGTAAAATCTATGCTTGTCACAGAAAGAACAAAGGGGGAATGAACATCAAATATTCCACAATGTTAAACAAGTATTCAGAGAACCAGAGGATCACACCCAGGTTGGAAAGGACCTCTAAGACCATTGGGTCCAAGAATTAACTAAGCATTGTCAAGTCTACCTCTAAACAATGTCCTTAAGTGTCACAAGTTCATAGCATTCCATGCAAAGATCTCATGCCTGGGCTTTGTTATTACTGGTCCATAACTGTGGGGTTTTTTCCCTACTCTGTGTTTAGAATGCTATCAGTTTTATATTCATGAAAGTAGTTGCTTCAAGCAACATATGGGCTTTTGCTATACATAATACTGTGGTTTCTGAGCTGACTCTTCTGATATTCTCTTTTTCCTATACAACTGGGCTCAGATCAGCTCATGCCCCTGCCTGCTGTGTGGCTGCTGCATTTAAGCTACATAAGGGTTACTTTACTTGAGTGTAATATAGCAAATCAGTGCACCAGAATCCCACTGAGGCAGCATGTAGCCTGCAGGTACCAATGGTTCATCAAGAAGACCTTAAAGCCTATTTAATGTGAAAGACTAAAGATCTTGATATTTCTTTCTGCCATTTTACAATTCATTGCTGAGTTGAAGTCAAAGACTGAAGGGTTTTTTCCTCATGTAGCAAATTAAAAAATGAACAACTGGGTATTATGTGTTTCTTTATAACGCAATATGATTCATGCCTCATCCTTCATGCAATCCAATAGTTTTTTGATTTAGAGCCTGGATAGGTATAAACCATTATTACAAAGTAATCTGTTACAGAAGAATTTATAGGACAAATCCCTTAAGTAAGGGTTCATGGCTTTTCAGCCCAAACATCCTACATCTATCTATTTAATCTAGTTAATTCATCTATCTCTATATTTATAGAGCATCCAGTCACTGGTAGCCAGATGCCATCAGCGTAAATGTAGTTTATTGACAAATGAGAGGGGGTGGTGAGGGGGGCTTGTTGCTGACAAATACAGTTCTCTCATTAAGGAAATAAGTGTTTTAAGAAATGTAACCACTGTGTTGATATATTTTATAAGATTTTATGTTCTTTCACATTCTGAGCAATTACAGTATTTTTTTTACAGTAATTACAGTAAAAATTACAAAGTAATTTTTATTACTTTGCAAGTAATAGCTGGGCCAGGGAGCACAGGGAAGGGTAGTACAGGTGAAGAGTCTCAGATCCTTGCCAGAACACCAGTGTCCACTACCACACAAGGAGCACTTTTACATGTTTTACATGTTAGCGGTGTTAGCTAAGTAATCAAGAGGTTGATTTGGGAAAAATCAGTGCAGTCTCCTCTTTTTCTTCCCTGTTATTCATAGTGACTACATAAAACATTTCCAAATTGGGAATATTTTCCCTGGAACTATATCTCTCATTATTTGCGAGGAATGATTATGTTCATTATATAGCTAGGTTGGTATACACGCACTTGAGAATGGCATTCATAGAAATGAAATATCCACATTTAAGCTCACACATAAGAGAGCTGTTGTTTCATGGGTACAATTCCTGTTGCTGTCCCTGATAGTGAAAGTCCTGCTGTGCTACTTTTGTTTCTGCTATGATGGGACAAGTTCTTGCCCGCAGGCGAGACTGAACTTCCAAAATGATCATGTTATTCTCTGTGTCTAGTGAGCAATGTGGAATGCATGGGGGTTTGGTTTGAGGATACAGGAGAGCTATAAGGATTTAGTGTCTGGAATTAATCACACTGCTAGAATTCACTCTGCCACTGGTCAGTTATCCTTTCTGTGCTCACAAATCATTGCATGTTGGTATATTAAAGGAATATTTCTGTATTTGTTGTATCGATGAAAATTTTATAATGGCAGGAGTTTGTTGTGTTTTTATTGTTTCAGTGAACAACAACCACGTGAAACTGCAGCAAACAAATTCTTGGTCAGACCATAGAGCTTTGAACTTGAGCTGACACATTGTGGTGATGCATACGTAATATAAATACTCTTAATTTTCTGCCAAAAACTAGGCCATCTAACTGCAACCTCTGGAGCAGTGTGAGTCCCAAGCTGCCTCTTCCATGCCTCTTCCCAAAAGCTTCAGAACAGCCAGTCCCTTCATTTTGTCCTCCAGCTGTGCCTCATTTAATCCAGATTTTGAAGTAGAAAAGAAACTGATTGCTGAATAGCACCATGAAGAAGATAAATTGAGATTTTTACTCTTTTATCTATGGGCAGTAATCACACCTTTCCTAAGGGTAACAGTACCACTCCCAATGGCACTTAATGGCTAAATCTCTGATATTATGCTATAGAGACTAATATCTTCGTAGATGACTGCCCTTGTTCTGGAGTACCTCTAAGATAACAATGTAAGGGCACATACTTTTTCAGACTTCTAATATGACACAGTCACAATCCAGGCTCTTCACTGTCCAGTGCTTGCAATTCAACTTTATATCAGATACCTACATCTGTTTCATTTTTCTCAGACACTGTGGTTATTCAGATATTTTACATTTAACTGCTTCTATTTTTGCTTAACTCTTTGATTATCATTTTTCTTCTCACTCACTGTGTACTAAAGCATGTGCTCAGTCAGCTTGAAAAAAAAACGGAGTGAAAGGTATAATCTGGAGTCAGATTTTGGTTGCCTAAAATAATCTCAAACAAAACCCATAGGAGAGTTGTTCACAATGTTCCATGATGCATGGAGGTACCAGGGTCAATTAGGCACCTCCAAAAAAACAGGTGTGGGTTAGAGATCCTGGAACTCATGGTAGTGCAGGATGCTTGCATAGCAGTGCATGAAGAGATTTGTTGTAGGTGGAGCAATTGAGATTCAGCAATACTGTGGAAAAACTTATTGATGCTGTGCATCTGCTGTACCAGCAAAACCAGTATTTATGCACATAAATCCAAATCATGTGATCCAAATCCCTATATTTGCTGTTTCTGTTGTGCATCATTTTTCTGTTTCCAGTACAATGAAAAATTGATATCTTAGGACTGAACATGACTCCCTATATATGAATATTTCTCAAAAACCAATGCCCATATTAGTCAGCACACATCCTACGTTTCACTCAGTTGCCTGTGCACTCAATGCATTTTTTCTCTGTGTTACCATGACCTCTAAGATGTAGTTTTCTTATTCCATGCTTCGTAATAAGCAGATAAAGCTAAAGCAAAACAATATATGCTTGTCTTCCTGTGATCTCTATTCTGGCTTTTGCACCTAACAATGCAACCTCTATTTCTTTCTGTTCCGTGGCTCATTCCTTTCTGGGCACACCTGACACACATAAGGTTTAATAATTTACAGGTAGAGGGCCTAGTTTGCCAGGCTAGAGACATATTCCAATTTCTTCCCACAGCTCTAATGAGACAAAGCAGTCAGAAACTTATTGCTACCGCCACATAAAATCAGATTTATGGATGCTTTTTGTCAGAAAGGGGTTCAAGGCTGTTTGAGTGTTCCACTGAATTTCTCCATTCATCTTCCAGAGTAAAGTTTTCCTGCCTGTTAATGGAATAATCACTATTATGAGTATTATTTTTTTTTCCTAATTAAGAAGCTAGATAAGATTGCCCCAGTCCAAAACACACTGTGCAATTCTACACCAAACCACTGGGTTTATATCTAGTGGTTATGATTCCCAGAAGACTGTACCTGTAGGGAGAGAGCTTTGTGTGCTGTAGCTCATCTCTGGGTGACATATTAGGGAGGGGTGATACAGAACCAGTGATTCTCTAAATAATCTGCCACTGCTAGCAGAGTTCCAGAGTTCTCATCACATGGCAGAGGTTACTCTGTACTCTCTTGACACTGACAGGAGAGCATACTGTGTACCACCCTCTTTCCCAGCTAACCAGGAGATGCCCATTGACTTTTGTTTGTTTGCTTTTCTCTGTTTCTGATGTGAATTATTCATTGCTTCTGTTTAAACAGTCTGGGGTTTTGGATCATCTGAAGATGTCGCATCAGCACTATAATTTCAGAAGATGTAATACAAAGGCACAAGCAACTCACGTTATATGTGGTGGCAGCACATCCAGCTCTAGAAATGCCCAGATCTGAGGTATTATATTCTGAACCAGATGGTGCTGTCAGACAGCACAGAATGACAACGTTTAGATGATGCAGAAAGGGTAATGTGCCCAAGAAGTGAAGGAACTCTATCTCTACTTGCTGCATTTTTTTAACTTCAGTTACAGATGGCACAGCAAGAATCATCTCAGAAGGAAAAGACTTCCTTATAGCTGAACTTAAAAGTATCTATTGCAACATTTTGCCTCATATTGCAACTGCATTAGGCAGGCAGACCCTTTCTCCTAGCAACTGCCTTTGGCTCCCTCGTAGTATAAGGAATAGAGGATAATACAAGGAATTGGGAATTGTTGGATTTTTTTTTTTTAAGCTGGAAAGCTATAGAATAGTACATTCCAATCAAGCAACATCTCCAACGTAAAATATATGTTAAAATATGACATGTTGTTTTCTTCTTCATAAACTGGTTCCATTTCAGATCATAGTATTTTTCTGTTCAAAATATAACTTAGGGTAGAAACAGTGAAATATTTCTGGGAAATCAAATTGAAACAGGTTGAAACGGTCAAAACTAAACTATATCATTGACTCAAGTGATCACACATTACTTCACAAGTCAGAATTTTTGTTTTGTGGACAATTCTTTAAAAATTACTTTTCATCATAATTTGTTGTCTGCAATTTCTCCCTATCTTGTAAATACTCATAAGGAAGTATAGTATTTCTTACCCAGTGCTGGTTCAAATATGAATTTTAGCAGTAGTCGACCAATTATCCAAAATGCATACCTTCCTTCCCAAATATCTCAGGGGTATATATTCTGCATTCACCTCATTTAGAACCATAATGCTACTAAAGGATAGGTCTTTTATTAAAATGAAGCACATTTGCCTTCTCTTAAACTTAAAATAACTTGGCTTTGAACTATAGAGGCCACATACCAAACTATCTTCCTTCATACAAACTAATGAAAACTAGGACATCAGTCCATAAAATGTACACTAAGACTGTGCCAAAAAAACCAACACCTGGGGTATTTATTTTGCTTTAGGCAGATAAACTCAAGGAAAATGAACTTCAATTCAGAAAATTAACCACTGAATTGATAATGAGAAAAAAAATGTTACAAAGATAAAACTCCTACTTAATGCAGTATGTTACTTCTCTTCCTGTAGAAATTTATTAAAAACACACAAATAAAAGGGGTTTAATTTTGCTGATCTCAGCTCTCTGCAGCCATCACAAATTGGCCGGCTGACAAATTTCTAATGACAAATAGGTGGAACTTTTATCTCTAATGGGAAAACATAAATAAGATATCATTTTAGAAATGTAGGACTAAAATACGGTCTTTAATCTTTTAATGTAGATGCAGAGGACAGCCAGAGACACTAGAATGTTTTTACCTGTAACAAGTAGGTCAACTCCTTGCCATGTTCGTTTTGAGCTGTATGGCATGTAGGTCTCTTTGCAAATGATACAAATTTACCTTTGGATGGGATAGTTAGCAGAGAGGATAAAAAATGAGACTCTTTTCAAATAAATGTATGGATGTAGGGAAAATCAGTATGGTGTAGATGAATCAACACAGAAGCAGGAGTCAGGAAGGAGCTAAGGAATGAAGATACTTCTCTCTCAGGGGAGCATTTATTGACTGCTTAATGAAAACAGATATTTCAAATTACATAGTGTAAAAAAATCCCATATAAATTCAAAATACTTTATTACTGGAATCTTTCTTAAGCCTAAATTTTCTCAGTCACACAAGGAAAAGAATTTTATTGAAAGCATGCCCTCTTCTCTTGAAGTATTATACTTTTGCAGAATTAGAATGGATGGGAGTATTGCTTTCTGTTCCAGAGAGAAAACACATTCATACGCTTTTTTTGCAAGATTTCTTTCAAAAGCTCATCTGCATTCTTCTAGCTCTAGCAAAAATATGGCATCCACCAATAGCCAGTTTTTGCTTGCTTGTTTGTTTTTTTCAAAATATGGCTTTCAAATATGATAAGCAAAGCCAGCAAAAACAGATTTACATTGGCAAAACTGCATCTCATAATGGTTCTGCTGCTGTAGTGATGCCAACCTGAGGAAGAGATATTCACAATACTAGCAGCAATGTTGAGAAAGTTAAGCCAAGCAACGTTTTTAACTGGGGTATATAAATATCTTGAGTTTGTTTTTAATTTCTTTTCTCATGGTAACAAAAAAGTATAAATCATCATATAGTCTACACCAGTGCATGCAGCAACAAACAAGAGGGCTAGAAGTCACTGCGCAGCAATTAAACTATGGCATAGCTACCTTCACAGAAGCTGTGATGGGTGGCATGACTTGCACAACTCTGTACTGCAGTGGATGGCTACAGACACCTGGAAAGGGAGAGGAAAACAAGGAGAAGAGGTGGGGTAGTCCTGTATTGTTGGATCAGAGAGCTGACAGAAGTGCTTACCAAGCCACTTTCCATCATTTATAGCAGTCCTAGATAACCAGAGATGCTATAAACAGGGCCGAGGCCTTTATTAAGAAAACCAGCTCTTTATTTAAAGGTGGGGGAGGGGACCTGTCTAGGTGCTTCTGCACCAGGCCGCTCGGAGGAGGAGGCAGGGTCGATCCTGTCCGTGACATGATGCAGCCAGGGTCGGGGCTTCCAGCCTCGCGGGGACCGCAGGAAGGCGTCGGATGGCTCGATGGTCTAGGGGTAGCCCGCTGGTGGAGGGCCCTGGAACTCAGAGTGATGTTACAGGACAAAGGGAAGGGAGAGACATTACTTGTGCCGTCACAGTAGTACTCTTGGGATGGTTCAAATTGTCCTCAGATGTGGTTTGAGAAGTGCTCTTTAGTCTAGCAGTTGCCATTTGAGTTAGTCCCATCTTCATTTGCATATTCTAGCTTCTGCTCCCATCTGGCCTTGGCTCTCCCCTCAGACCCTGGGCACGGTCTCGCGTGGAGCTGGATGACGTGTGAAGCTGCAACCTCTGCAGTAAGACAGAGCAGACACCGCCCGACGGGCCCCACAACTCCCCTAACTTAATAAGGTAAGTAATTAACTTGTACTTAAGGGTAATTACAATGGTTAACAATAACAATGAGAGGGTTTCTACGACTAGTAACAAAATCTCAAACTTCAATTCATAGCAAGATAGGTCCAAGGTAGCTTGAGGCTAGCCATTGTGACAACTACAAGAAGGACTGGAAAGAGGATCTGGGGAACTACAGGCCCCTCAGTGCCAGTGGAGGTCATGGAGCAGATCATCTTGAGTGCCATTGCCTGGCACGTACAGGAAAACAAAGGAATCAGGCCCAGACAAAATGGCCTCATGGAAGGCAGGTCCTGCTTGACAAACCTTCTTGTATGACAGTATGACCCACTCAGTGGATAAGGGAAAGGCTGTGGGTGTTGCCTATCTAGACATCAGTAAAAAAACTCTGACATCATTTCCCACAGCATCCTCCCAGAGAAACCGCTCATGGATTGGAGGAGCATACTCTTTGCTAGCAACAAATGATAGGACAACAGGAAATGGTCTACAGCTGGCCCATGAGAGGTTTCGATTGAATCTTCAGAGGAAGGGTTGGAAGTATTGGAACAGGCTGCCCAGGAAGTGTTTGAGTCACCATACCTAGAGGGATTTATGAGACATGTAGATGTGTCACTTAGTGACATGGTTTAGTGGTGGACCTGGCAGTGCTGGCTTAAAGGTGGGACTCAATTATCTTGAAGGTGTTTTCCAATCTAAATGATTCTATGATTCTATTCTATAAAGCAGACTTGGCAACGATATGGAGACTACACCTGCTGTGGTCCAGCTCTGATAAGCAATAATTTTATTTGTTTTTTACATTAAGAGGTACTTTGTAAAGAGAGTTATCCTGTTGATGGATGAAAGACTTAATCTATAAATAAGCAAAAAACTTATGACAGTTGCATCTGTCATAGAATAATTGGAGACAGCTGTAAAACCACATCTAAAGTAGGGATCAGTGATTAGGTTTACCATTCCAGGTAGTTCTCAAAAGTATGTGTAGGAATCTAGTCTCTGGACAACTTGCCCTTCATTGTTTTCTCTAATGTCTGAACAGATTTCTTAGAAGCAGTTCCTGGCTCCTGATCTGTCCTGTCACTAAAGGCATGCATACAAGCTCCACTGTTAAGACCCCTGCCATTTTAGCTGTGAGTTACTGAATCTCTAAGAGCTGCTTCAAATCCAGTCTGGCAGTTTGGAACCCATTGTGTATAACCCACATGAAGCTGAAGGCAATTTCAAAGACTGCAACACTGGAAAATAGTCTCTATTGAGATAACATTTTGGACTGCATATTGGAGCATTGTAGGGAAAGGTATTGCCTTGTAATAAAAAATGTGACTAATTGAAAAGTGGAAACTTAATGCTGACCAGAAAGTAATTTCAAAGTTCCATAAACTATTTCCTTCCAGGTATTTTCTGATAATAACTTGCTTGTTTTTCTTTCTCCGCCCAACACTTTTCCTTGAAGGTTTGCTGGGTTTTTTTCCCTTTTGGTAGAAATAATTTCAGTTTAATGTACAATATGGGATGTTTATACTTCAACCTTTTGATATTGCATCAGTTCCCACTTCCTCCTGTATCAGGTAAAACTCGAATTATCAAATATAGAAACAGCCCTTTGTTTTAAACACTTCTTCCAGGTACTGATCTTTCTACAAAGACTCAGGTCCCTCTTCGATAAAGTTACTCCTCAGCTACCTAACTCTATCAATGATATCACATCACAACATTCTCACTCAGACAGGACTGCCTCAAAAGATCTCAACGGATCAAAATTCACCATTGATCACCTTATATTGGTAAGGATTTATGAATTTGTCTCTCTGAGGGTCACTAAGTTTCCTGAGACCAAAGTTTATGCTCACAGTTTACAAAAGCAGGAGTGACACAGGCACTGACAAGTACCAGCAGCATTATTAGCTTGAGCAGACATGCTGTCCAATCCAATTTTAGGCTCTGCAGACCTGCCCATAACTGCAGTTCATGAAAGGTCAGATCTGTCATTTGTGATCACCTCACAAAAAAACAGATTAATGTCTCTGTTCCCATTTTGCTGGATATGTGTTGCTTCATCCACTTGCTCTTTCCCCTGGAGTGTTAGAACAATCTTCATTAGAGTCATCCAGAAAGCTGGGATAGACAAATAGCTTATATGAGAGTTTTGTCTCGTCCCCTGCCCTGCACATTCACCTTTTCCATAAGGTCATATTTGGAGGACGAGGAGGGGAACTGCCCTTAGCCTGGAAGCACTAGCAATACATTTCATTATTCCTATTTGATGTGGTCAAAATCTGCATCTGTTCTGTCAGTCACCAATGAGCAAGAATCACTCTCATTCCTTGTTATGGCCTGTGGCTGAAGAAGCTCTGAAAAAGTTTCTTGTGATCTTTCCGAGCCTCTTGGGATTATTCCTTGACTTCTTGCAGCACCTTCTAATTGTTCAAGTCCAGGTTTGAGCAAGCACCCCTGGGCGAACTTACCATGGCAAATCTAACTTTTGTAACACCAAGCACTCAGTTTTGTTCAAAGTCCTTTGAAACATCTCTGCTTTGAGGCCTTAGTTAGGGTTAGTACTTCAAATGGTTCTTAGTAATGTACACACAAGTACTTGAAGAAAGAGAAATTCTTTTTGAGTTCCTCACTACAAATATTTTTCTGAGATGCTTAGATATTTTTCTAAAAGAGCTTATCACTCCCTCATTTGTTCTAACTTCAACCAGTAGTCATAGACCATCATGCAGGTATGACTGTGGTTAGCTTTACCTGACATATGGCACCAGTGTGGACTGTCCCTCTGCATGTTTTATTTGATTTTAACCCCTTAAGTCCACCATTACTTTATTTCTTCCTCAAAATTTTTGTTCCTTTCTGATCCCCTTGTTTTATTATAAATATTTTCCTTTTCCCTTTGGATTGCCTTGTAAAAATAGATCACCAAATGAAAGTATAGCAGAGTGGATAGTTAATTGTACTAAACTGACGGTCTTATCTGCTTGTGTGCTATCATTACTATTGTTATGTTTGGATAGGACATAATTTTTTACATCTTTTTAAACCCTCAGGAGTACTTAGGAGAACTTGAATTGCCAGTGCAGGCTTGTATAGAAGAAGGAGAAAGAAAACCCTATTTGTCTGCTACATTGTGGTTTTGGCCACAGGCCAAGGCAAAGGCAGCACAAAGCTGCCCCATCCTATGGAGGAAACCGGAGGAAGTCTGGACAGGACACCAAGATGTCTTGGGAGTACAGTACCTTCAAAAGTCCTGGGCACATTCATCATATTTGACTAGTCTGAGGAGAAATCAATTATTTCCTTTCCACTCTGCTCCAGATGTTGTCCAAATGAAACAAAACTGCCCATTAGTCCCAACTAGAACCTCTGTGAAGGGAGAACATAATTACCTATATAATTCTAATGTCCAGCTGTCAGGAGGTGAGTCAGTGCAGAAAAGACTTCCTCATGGCTTGTTGTCTTTAAAAGCCCCTATTAGCTTTTGGGAAACTTCAGCCATCAGCTCTGTTTAACCATGTCGAAAGCTGAACTATGAGCATCTCCTCTTCCAACAGCCAGAAAAAGTATGGTCTTTCTGACAATTTAGAATTTAACATTCAATTCTGGCTAGGCAAAGCCACAAAATTGTGGAAAGGTATAACCTCCCACAGCAGCGGGATTAGAACTAAATGATCCTTCAGGTCCCTTCCAACCAAACCCTTCTATGATTCTATAATTCAATATTTATGAAGGATTTTCACTTGGCTTTTTCAACTTTGAAAAAGTTGGAATTGTTTTTTATCTTGTATGCAGTTCTGTGGCCACCAAACGACCAAAAAAGGCTTCCTTTGCCTGGTAAACTGGCGACTCCTCAGAATCCAGAAGGGCTGTCAGTGTCTGTCCTTTTGAGTAATACAGTGTTTGCAGAAAGCTGAGGCTTGGCAACTTGCTCTGCCATGCTTGCAGAGCATTGCTGTGGATGCAAAGACGTAGCATGTCTCACACCACAACACGCAGGAATGCGCGTCTTGCTTATCGGATTTAAAATCTTTCCTAGTTTATAAAAGACGGAGCAACAAACAGGAAGGGTTGAGCTGAAGTCTATATATAATGGATCTAAGAGATATCCTTCTGTCATGCTGAGACTTGATTAGAGCCTAAGTGCTGTCAGAAGGGCCATATGTTCCATTCACAGCATGGCTTAGCCCTCTGCGGGCTCAGCAGGAGTGGGCAGCAGCTTGGCAATTTGTCCAAGGTAAGTCATGGGTTGACTAGGATAAAGAGATTAGGGCCCCGATCCTCCAGTACTTTCCACCTGGTGGAGTGACTTGTCTGAGTGTGAAGTGGATATGAATGGGTACTGCTCGCCTTGATAGTGATTTAGCACCACTTTGGGCTCATTTTGAAAAGGTGAAAATTACTGTAGAAGCAAATGATAATCATTGACCTTAATTCCTGCCCTGCATTTCTTTTGTACTTGTGTGTTTCTTCAATGATTTGTCTGCTTCTAACTGCTACCTTTGAAACAAATTGGAGTGTGGAAAGGCAAAGGTGACTGCATTCCTTCACTGCATTTGAATCTGAAGTTAAACACCAGGCATCTGCGGTCACTAAAATCAAGAACTAATGGGAAAAGCTAAAGTTTGCTTTTAAACAAAGTAAGATTAATAATATAACTATATAAAAAAGTAAAAATGTGGGCTAGAAAATTAATTTTCTCTTCCTCTACCAGTCTTCTAGCATTATTTACTGCTCCATTCTCCACTTCCAGTCTATTTCTGTAATGGTGTTTTCTGCAGTGCCTTAGAAAACGGCTTGTAGGCTCACAAGTCAGTGGTACAGCAGTATTTCATGCACTACTTCTGGAATGGGGATCATGTCCAGAGCCCTAATTTTCATGCAAATTACTGACTCTGTTTAGAAAGGTCAGTACTGAAAAATGCTAAAAAAATGCAACAGCAGGCAAGCCTAGTGGAGTTAAAGGTTTGCTCATGATTCTTTTTTTTCATAGAGCCCTGTGAAATAACCCTGTCTCTGTCACAAAGAGCACAACATTATGATCTGAAATAAGATTTCTATGAGTCAGTTGAGAGGTGGATAATGTACTAATTTGCTTCCATCTAGAAGAGAGGGGGAATAAAACATCAATCTCCCCTTGAGTTTTGCTCTCAAAGAAACAGAACATAAGTATGGTCCCCTGAATCACAGGTATGAATCAGAGTTTCACACATTTTTTGTGGTAATTGGCACCACACTCTTTTTCTTCAAAAGGGATCCTCAATTAATGCAGATAGGACAAAAGGACGAACATTCACGTGGTATTATAACATTAAGCTCCTGTACTAAAAGGACAGCTTAATGCTAGCAGGTATAAAATTCCATCTTTTGTCATATGAGGGGACCTTCAGTCTGTGAGTCCTTCTAACACTAGACAGAGCCTGGTATTACAGCAGTACTGGAATTTTCTGAGTATTATTTTTCTTGGTTTAGGGAAGGGAAAAAAAATACTACCTTTTTTTTTTGGACCTAAATAAAATGCGTAACTCAACTATTCAAGTTTTTAACATTAAAGGAATGGTGTGTTTTGTTTTTTGGGTTTTTGTTTGTTTTTTTTTTTTTTAATCATCCCCTCAGTTATTTTAAATGGTTAGCTTTTCAAAACTAAAACCAATATTTTTTCTCATTTGGACTGAAATGTACCCTTTTTTTTTTTTCCCTGAAGTTGTAATTTTCGATTAATAGGTTCCCTGAATGCAGTAACTGTCCACACAAACTTGCCAGTTTATATGAAAAAGAGAAAAAGAGCAGCATTGTTGCGGTGCATTCACTCCTGCATCTCTCCTATAATCCTGTCCATGGGTCTCCCCTCTCAGGTTTATGCTAATCCCCCCCATTCCCCTATACCTTACACAAGGTTTCCCTTTCTGCCCATGAGGAATTCCAGAAGAGGCGTCGAGTGATTGGATTAAACAAAGGAAGTCCATCCCTACCTGCAAGGCACTGGGTTTCTCAGGTGTCCCTCTNACTGGGTTTCTCAGGTGTCCATCTATCCCTAATTCACTCCCCCTTTTCCCCAGTTGGTGGACTTCTTGTCCCTTCCCCTTCCTCCTCCCCCCAATAAAGGGAGTGACCACCACATGGTTGGGTGTTCTAACTGGGTGGTCACCCTGTTCAGATGTCCATGCTGTCACAATAAACTCTGGACTCAGACTGCCTGGCTAGCTCTGGTTTCTTCCCTCCACCACAGTCAAGAGCCTCTCCGAGGACTGATCCCACTTCGCCTGTACTTGCTCGGACAAGCTGGAACTTGTCCCAACGCAGCAATTTGCTCTGCCAATTGCATGAAGTGTCTTTGGGGGATATTTCCCTCAGCAGCTGCTTTTCTGCAGGCAAGCTTGAATTTGCCTCACTCGGTAAAATGCAGTAACTTCTGCATTTTCTGGCATCCAAATGTGTGGCAACGAGGAGGAAAGCTTGTTTACTGAGTGGTTGGGGTAGCCTGGTGATGATCTATGACTATCCATGATCCCTATGATCTGAAAGAATGGAGGATTTAACATTTAGTTCTGACTAGCCAAATGTCCAGGGCTGTTGATAGCATTCTGCTTCCTGGACTCTGTCCTTAAGCTTTATTTGCATTTGCTGTGTAAAAACACTGTAAAACATTTGGTTTAGTCCAGCTTTGCCATTAGAAAGTATAGAAAAAGAAAAATTCCTGAAATCCAGGGAGGCATCTGTAAAAGTGGGAGAGGAAGGCATGGGTTCAGATGGGGTGCTGAGCTTCTCTTGTTTTCCGTGGTGGGGTGGTGAAGGCTTGTATGCTGCAAGATCAGCTTCAGTGCATGGTTCATGCCACTGGATTCAGTTCTAGCAGGACTGGAACTTCACTGCTCAGCAAGGGAAAGCATTGTTGCAGTATGCCATATTGGGAACAGTTTGCCTTTTTTGCTATTCAAAACCTCTCCGAAGTAAAAAGAATAGCAAAAATTTATACTCTTTTTGATGTGCATGCTTATATTGGACTTTGTTCCTTTTTAGCTGCACAAATTTGTGTGTTGTGTGCAGCAAGAAATATCAACCTATGACAACCCATTTCCTAACAATTCACAAAAAGAAGGGAAATTCATCACATACAAACCTATATACTCTAATTTGGTCACCTCTAGCATTAATGACTTGAGCACTCTTCTTCCTACTGACTGTTCTGTTATGCCCTGTGGTAGTTCAGCTGCTCTCTTCTACTTCCCGTGGGAGCTCTGCAGTATATTTGGAATGAACCCTTTGGCCTCCAATTTTCCCCATTGCTGCTCCCTGCTAGTAGGCCTCTGTGATTTTTTAAGGTGATCTGGGAAGGAGCTACTTTGGAGTCTGATTTCATTTTTATTTAGTGTGCAGAAATGACAAGTAAGCCACAACAGTGCCCCTCTGCTTTGGAGAAATGCCAGGTTCAAAGACCATAGAGCTTTTTATAAAGCTCCATTACCAGACTAGATTTCAGTCTGACACCATTCAAGCCCATTAGACATATGCTCAAACAGATACCCTCCCCATCCCTAACACTGTAGGGTACAAGGTGAGAGAGATCAGGATCAGCAGAGAGGTATCACCACTGCATTCTCAAATTAGAGTCAAATTGGTTTTGTCGATTCTTTCGTTGTACTCCCATGGAGAAATCTTGTCCTCAGTAAATGTTGTTTGCTTTTTTTTTTAATCAAGCGCATCAAGAGAAACTTCAGAAGTACTGGAGGTGTGACTTAAAAAAAGTCTGTATTCTTTGTAAAATTTCGATAAAGATGCACATTCAAATGGTATCCATAACCAGGAAAGTAGTATCAGAATTCAGTATCCACACATGT
>WAAE01004571.1:0-13361 GCA_013400495.1 Nicator chloris
AAGCGTCTGATACATCCCTTTCCTGTTTCAAATAATGTCTTTTTTTTTTCATGACACAAGAAAGATCCATTGCTTTGACTTAGAACTAATGTTCCTATTACACTTGACTGAAATTCTGCCACTTGGTGGCAGGGGAACAGAACCAGTACTTGTAGCTTGTATGTTTGCCTAACTTCATTCAGAGGCATGATTCAGTTTCCTTTAGACTGGAAATAAGAATAAATTAAACAAAAAGACATACACTCTGGTTCTAAATTACTGTTTCTATTTAAGGGTTTGTCATTGTTTAAGTCACCTAGAAGTTAAACCAAGTAATTTTTTTCAGTGTCTTTACCTAGGTAAGGCTTAAATAATTGTTTTTGGCAAGCATGTCATCACATAACAAAACTCACGTTGTGATTAGGGTGGATATGAGCATTTATCTTCTGCTGACAGCTTCAGACAAAAGGAGGATAAGTGACATTATTGTAATTGTAAAGTGACCTTCCTGCTATAAGAATATTGACAGCCATCCTCTCACTTCTGTACAATATGTTTCCCATCATGAAAACTAGGTTTTTCCTAGTCTGTTGTTGGCTTTTATACTTACAGCGCTCTCTCTCAAAATGTTTGTAGATTTTTTCTGGTTTCCTCAAGATAGCATTTACTATGTACCTGACAAAATGTCAGCAAATAGTAATGCATGTTTTCTTAAAAGGACTCTTGCTTTTTTCATGTTGATATCAAACCATAATTTTACTGAACAGAAAAATAAAAAGCTCTTTCTTTTTCAGTTTTAAGAAACATTTTTTTCACGTATATCCCTATGGGATCCACCTGGTTAGAATGCAGATGAGTAGACCAACTGCAAAGATTTGTGTGTCAAACAAGAAAGCATAAAATTAACTTTTGAATATAAGAAATGAAGCTGGATTTGCTGCTCAGTTTTCACTAAATGCTTAAAAATTCAGGCTGCTATAGGGTGGAATCATTTATTTAGTGATTTTTAAAATAATGTTAGTGCAAGTAAGATAACAGGGTACTGTCGTTCATTTTGACAGTGACAAAGTGACCAAAAGGGCTAGAGGATAAGGAGGAGACTTTGATTTGGCAACCAGTCAGGAAACTACAAAAGCCCTATTGCATTTTAGTTGTTCAAATACACATGAATAAATTTGGATTTCTGCCTGCTACTCATACTTAAGATTTGGTCTCTGGCACTGGGGGTAGTTATGGCTTAACTTTCCGTCTTCTTGGTCAACACCACCAATTAAATGCAAGGATTATCCTGATTTATACAAGTTGTACACTATCTGAAATTTACCATCCTTCTTCTCTCAAGGAAAGGAGGAATTTTGACTTAACAGTTTGACTTAAGTCACAAACTGGATGTTAAGGAACTCCTCTTTGACAATGCCACCCTGTGGTGGTGAAGTGGATTCGCTGCTCCCCAGAAACAGAGCTCAGCAAATAATTCACAGGGCTTTTCCCTCGCCTTTCACAATAAATGTGACTAGTCTGCTGTTTCCCAGCATAAGTACATTATTTGTGTGTTTGACAACTATCTTTTAAGTCACTGTTATTTGGACTGTTTGTGCAGATTTTTGTGATCATGACTTCTGAATAGATATTCCATGCATGAGAAGAAATGCTGTAGTCAGTGGGGTGATGACTTGCCCATAAATTTTGCCTTAGTTGTATTATTAGAGCACCCCTACTTGAACACTGTCATTCTAATTTATTAATGTGTATTTATCATTTCACATTAGGCCATTTCAATCCTTTATATTCCTTCCTATTCTCTTGTGAGTAAAGTTAATATAACAACAAAGGTTTTCAAAGGCACAGGTACCTCACCCAAAATACATTGAACTTCAGATAAGGAACTTAGAGTCAAGGCAAGCTCTTCTACATTTGTAGTTTGACTTTTATCTTTAGGTAATGTACATTTGACAAGATTCATGTTAGAATCTACTTTAAAAATATAGTTTTAAGGAAGCAGTCCAAAATGCATCTTCAGAAAAATATTCCTGAAGTTACCCCAACAGTTTCTGACCTTCCAAGTCAGCTACAGATGTGGAAAAAGAATTGCCTCTTTAGAACAATATATTGTATAAAATAGCTTACGTTCTGCAGTTTATGATGAAGAAAACATCCTATGTGCAAAAATGGCACTGACAATAAAATTTAATGAAAAACTCTTTTTCCTTATTTCTTCATAAAATATCCTTATTTAGGTCTGATATGCCAGAAAAACAGAAAAATTGTTGTTTACAACAATCTTCCTTTTATAAATCCCAGCAATGGGACTTATGAATTGTCATCTTAATAATTGGCAATAATTAATCAATCCTTTGCATCAAATGTGTAGTCTTTATTTTTGTACATGTAGACTTCAAAATTTTTATTTATTGATTAATCTTATTACTCTTTATATACTTTCAGTATTTTTAATGTGTTCTGTTCTTAAAAGACCGTCAATAATATTTGAGAGTAGGCTATTGAAGGGATAAAGAGGGGAAGGTTACTGTTTTAATTAATGTGATAATGTTGTTTGTCAACAGTGATGGGCCTAAGGCCTGATAAGGACCCTGTGCCCATACACCCTCTACCCAAAAGCATTATTCTGTTCCTCTAGAAGAAACCTCTCAGAACCACTGCAAGGCCCCAGATTGTGTGAATCATACACTGCCAGCTGCTGTTACTTAATTTGCCTTAAGAAGGAGCTGTCTTCTGTCAATGAGAGTGCTTGCCAAGGAAAGAAAGGAGCAGATACAAAAAAAAATTATTTCCTTTACTTTCAGATCCCTAAAGGGATGACTGCAATTGGAATTCTGACTGAAAATGTCTACCTATGGAGGGTCACATAGGTGTTTATAGATCATTTTTATGGCGATGTTCTGGTTTTGATCCATATTACTTATTTTTTATTATTTGAATCATCTACACCAACTTCATTTGCTGTTATTGGAGGCAGGCAGAAAAAAAATATAGCTAGATATAAAATCTTTATGGACAACACAGATCATATAGATAAAACTTTATTAAATAATATATTCCTTACCTGGAAATATTGATCAGTCCAGTTTTTTTTTTCTTTGAAATGTAAGAAAGGAAAAGAAAATGGATTAATTTGACCTTGCAGTGTCAATATACACCTCTAATTACTGCCTGTAGTTAAAAATGAATCAGTTTATGTATAATATTATAAAAGATTATGGCACCTGTTCTGATGTTTACATTTGTTACATGCATTTGTTCTAAGAGCTTGCCATTACTTAAGGTAATCTCTCTATTCTTATGGTGTAAAGAGTGAGGAATGAAAAGAGAAGTATATAAGTTGCATTAAAGTCTTATCCAACTCATTTTTGATCTATATTTTTGAGCTGTCAGTGCCAAAAGCTCCGATATAAGGTATAAAAAGAATGCTAAATTATCCATGCAGAAAACATAAAAAAAATGAGTCTAAAGGTGAACTTCAGAGTAGTTATTCTAGAAAGTAGTCTCTATAAAATGCTTTTTCCCCCTGATGCCAGTAATTTTAACAATAAAAGTGAAAGAATAACGAACTTGTATTTAAGGGCGACAATGGAGTGATTGAAATGAGTGATGTTCCTACACATATAAAGCAGCCAGAGCCTTTCCTCTGTTTTTAGTGGTACATAAATCAATCAGCGTTGCAGAGCCAGATACAGAATTCTTTTTCATGGTTAGATGTTTTATACATTAAGAGAATCCTGTGAAAATAAAAGATTTTTGAATGACTAATATTTTAACGCAGCCATAACTGCTATCTCTGTTCTATTTAGATGATGAAATCAAAATTGATCGCTCCTGGTTATTAAAAAATAGTCCTTCAAGAATGTAAAAATGAAAACAATACATTAACTTTTAAATTGCTCTCTGGAAACTCCATAATTTTGGGAGGAGTTCAACAAAATTCTTCTAAAGATTTTTTTTTCCTTGTAGAGGAATCAGATTTTATGATATCCATGCATTCTACAAGATCTCTATGGATTTTTCTGATGCAGTGAAATAGCTGCTAATAGCATTCCACATTAATAAATTGAATCTATAAGGAAATAGTCTAGATTTTTCCCTCTCAGCAGCCATCTTTGCAAAATGATATTGTTAAAATGGAAATTGTGCTTTATTGATGAAATTTCTTCTGGTGCATTTTTAAAAAATTACATTAAAAGAAAAATTCAGATATTTTTTAGTCCCAGAACAGAATTAGATTTTATGGTCCATTCACCACAAGAACTGTTTCCCTGAAGGTTTTAATTCCAGGAACATTTATTCAGTTTTGATGGGCAAGTTGATAAGAAAAGGAGGGAAAGAATTTCACCAATCTATCAGTACAGGTAGGCAACCTGTCACTTAAAAAATAAATTTTATAAATGTAACCAGATTACTATGTCCCACCAAGGACACATAAGCCATACCCACTGAAGCTTATTAGAGAAATATCTGCTGGAACTAAAAGCACCTATATTCAGAATTATAAAGACATTTTAGAAGAAAAATGAGGAAATTTTGGGGATGGAATCTGAAAAGTAAACCCTTTTGGGGCAGGAAAAATAATGGTTAGCTCAAACAAGTTTTCAGTAGGAAGAAGTTCTTGAATTTTTCACATGTCTTGCTTTGGAGTTTCATTCTCTTTTTCAGATGCAAATGACAAGGTAACAACCATTTGGACTTTTATAGTTGTGAACTATGATACAGAAACAGATTCTTCTGCTTATCTTGCATGACTTTTCTTACATTCTGATGGCACTGACATTGCAAAGCATTGCTCGGAATCCTGAAGCAAGTATCAAAAAATTGTCTAGAGTTTTCTCCTTATTTTCTACTTTATTTTGGCTTATCAGTCCACTTCATATTCTTTACTTTCCAGTGACACTGTCCAGAGGTTTTCCAGAGGGCTCAGTGGGTTAAACATATGCTCTACAGACCTATAGTTTGGCTCTCCATATTTACTATATATTCCCACAGCCCCTGGCGCAATATTGACATTTTTCTTCCAGTGCATACAATTTCTTAAGTACTAGATCTAGCCAAATTATCTCCCTCACTGTTGTTCTAGCTGATAAAATGTACCAGTGATACTAAAATAAGTCATGTTTCTGCCTCAGTCAATCTTCTTTTTTTCAGTGACTTAGCTCACTTAGAGACTTTACATCTTTTCAACGGGGATTAGCTGTAACTCTGAGCTTATATGGTAAGTCTGAGCTTATATGTAACTCTGAATTATATGGTGCTGTGAGACAACTAAAGTTCAAAGAGAAGAAAAAGAAAAAATTCACAAGAAAGAAAGGTAGAAGCACTAGGTATAAGGGCTTGTGGAGAACCTGTCTGTGTAAAGATATGTTCCCCTTATACTGAGCAGGGCAATTTCTTCCCTAAATGCTTGTTTCATGTTACTTCTAGGTCTTTATCCTGACCTAAACTTTAATCTCTATTTTCCAAAAAGGCCATTACTTAATCGTCTCATTTCTCCATTAGTCTTTTGGCTCCAGCAACATCCAGTGCTGCCAGGAATTTGAACCTTTTCTTGTGTTGGCTATGATTCTTGGCTCTGTTGACAGGTCTAAAATACAGCCTCCTGCAGTCTATATAAAGATGAGAAGTGTAATGATGTTTGAAAAGCAATGTGATCTGGAGATTGAGCTTTGTGAATTCAGATTTTAGCACAACATTTCTCTTTTTCCCACGTAAAGACAAATGAGCAGAGCAGTGATTATGCAAGACTGGGCATCTTCAGCTCAAGAATATGCCCGACATATCTGCTCTTACAACCAAAAGACATGCATGTGCTCATGAGGGGGTGAGAGTATAATCTCAATTTGGCTTTATGCTAAAGGTTGGTACATCTTAAAAACATGAAGGAGAAACACATTAGCAAGACTCCTTAAGGAATAACCATGGGCTTGTTTCTAAGAGTTTTTAAGAAAGGGCTGAGTCCTGTGGGGCTGCAATTCTGCCTTTGTTTCCTTGTGCCTGTCCAGTTATTCCAAAACAGATAAAAGATTGTACAATCTAAGCACTGTCTAAGCAAACTGGATTAAACATCCAGGAAGATTTAAGAGGTCAGATTGTTCCCCATATTTGACACTTGCAGCTGGTTTGTGCTCACTAAAAAAAAAAAGAAGCCAAAAAAACTCCTAACAAACAAACCAACAACCCCATTAAAAAAAAAGGAAATCAAAAAACCCCAAAAAACAAAAAACTCATCACTGAGTACTGCACTCTTAAGTGTATACAGAATCTAGGTCCAGGAAATCTGCTGCCCTTGAAATGTGGATATTAGTACTAGGGCATAATGCCAGGTGCATGTAGCAAGTATCTTCCTACTTCTGTACTGGTGAGTTCAAGCACACAGAAATGTTTTTGGACATGAATTTGTCCTGTGCTAACTACTGCCTTATTAAAGAAATCCCAAGCACATTTTGATGATTATAATGTTATCACAGGATAAAATCACAGAATCATTCATGTTGGAAGCTGTCACAGAGACAGACTATTCATTTTGCATAGCTTAAACCAAGAGCAAGTCTGAAATGGTTTATTAGTTTACTAATGACTCATAATTAGCCAGCAATCAATGAGCTGTACATGCAGGTTGAATATTGCTAATAGCGCAGATAAAACGAAAATGTTAATAAATCCATCCAAAATTGTAAATATGTCTCCATAATCCCAAGTAGTTCTAATCACAAACATACACCCAGTGGTACAAACACACCCCGTCCTCCAACAGCACTTGTGCATTACAAGTACCCCCTGCCCTGTCTGGGGATACAGATTTCCCTACTTATGCCCACATCCTTCAAGAGCCGTGGCTGCTCTCACCTTGTAGGACCCCTTGATGCTCCCTGCATCTCATGAGGTGACAGCCACGATCTCACATGCATCCTGCGAGGTGTGGGGCTCTGCTTGCACTAATCCATGCTGGTGGCCCTGATCAGAGAGAACCAGCTCATGGCGTCTGACCAGACTGCTCTCTCTGGCCACGGAAGAAGTGTGATGCCAGTGCAAAGACTTCTAGCAGTGTCAAAATAGGTTTTTAGTACTGCTGTGTCTACTCCAAGGTCTCTACTCACATGTTACAACTTGTCATGCTCCTTTCAGACTTTTTCTTATGCTGACTCCTGCTTCATCTCAAAATGTCTTTGTGTAATTCCTTGGTTATTCATTTCTAGATGATTTATCTCTTTCCCTTTTACATAATCATTTGGGAAGTAATAGTTGTCTTTCAATTTAGTACAATGTGTTGTGGGCAAATGTTTTCCAGTTTGGCATACTCAGCCCAACACATGCATTAAACAGTTTCATGTTCTTACCCACAGCAGATGCTGTTAGGCCATTTGCCAAGGGTAGACTGTGAGAATACCCCACAAAAAAGGTCTTATGAAATCATTTAGCCCAACTTCCTCCTCAAAACATGTTCAACATACAACTCTGATCAGAGTGCTTAGGTTTTTTGTCCAGATGGGTTTTGGAAGCCTCCAGAGTTGGAGAATGTACCATCTCTTGGGGCAACTGACTCCAGTTCTTTATGATACTGAGCTTACCTTTTCCTTGTAACTGTTTGGAAGAGGGAGGGTGGGGGCAGGCTCTTTCTTAAAAAGAAGGTGTGATAACAGCAGATAATGGCAGAACATGGCAGGCATGTTGTACTAGACAACCGTAGTTCCAAACATTCTCTAAAGCCTGTGGAATATGTTCTGTGCCACGATCTGTGTCAGCTAGTTTTCAGCCTGATCAAGGCTGATTTGTTTTATGATGCAGGAAGTTCTAATCTCATAGAAAAGACTGTTCCATGCTAGTGGCATCATTAACAGAGGCTGTTCCTGAATAGGCTTAATTTACTGTTACAAATATAATACACATGCCTTCTCTTTCCTACTTCTCCTTGCTTGTAACCACATCGTGCGGTTGCTCAAGACATTTCCTCAAACATTCTCTTAAATCGTTTGTTGATGGAGACAGACTACATTCTGACCTACATGTATGGCAAACCTTCAGGATTCAGTGGAAAATTATATGGAAACATAAAATTACAAACTTTTTTGGAAATAAATAGAATATAAGCCAGCCATACCCTGGGCTGCATCACAAGAAGCGTTGCCAGCAGGTTGAGGGATGTGGTTCTCAACTTCTACTTCATTTTCATGGGACCTTACCTGGAGTGCTGCATCCAGCTTTGAACCACCCAACATCAGATAGAATGTTGGAGCAAGTCCAGAGTAGAGCCACCAAGATAATCAGAGGCCTGAAGCACCTCTCCTGTGAAGACAGGCTGAGAGAATTGGGATGGTTTAGCCTGGAGAAAACTCCAGGGAGGCCTACAAGACAGCTTGAGAGGGACTTTTTAGAAGGGTGTGTAGTGACAGGACAAGGGGGAAAAGTTTCAAACTGAAAGAGAGTAGTCTGAGATTAGATATTAGGAAGAAATTCTTTATTGTGCAAGTGCTGAGGTACTAGAAGGGATTGCCCAGAGAAGCTGTGGATGTCTCATCCCAGGAAGTATTCAAAGCCAGGTTGGATGGGGCTTTGAGCAACCTGGTCTAGTGGAAGGTCCCCCTGCTCATGGAAGGGGACTGGAACTAGATGGTCTTTAAGATCCTTTCCAACCCAAATAATTCTATAATTCTGTGTTAATTTCTTTTTCAGTGTAGATAATATAGCAGTGAGATTGCTTATTTCCTAAAAATACTTTGTTTATGCATTAGTAACTGAATTCAGCAAAAAGAAAATACAGCTTTATTTCAAAGAATGACAGTTCAATAAAGTCTGGTGATCGAAAATTCCTGAGGGGAAAGAGCTTTTATTCCCTTTGTGTGGAAAAATGAGAAAAAGTGTAAGACATACATCACCCACTCACACCTCCTCTAGGGATATTTGGAGAGACATTCTAGCAATCAGAGCTGACGAGCGGTGGATTTTTCACTTCACAGAGGCAGCCAAACTTTTACATTTCATTGTTTTGATATGAAAACTAGAATTGCAACCATATTTTCGATTTGGAAAGAGACTAATCACTCTAATAACTGCATATGAACTTAGATACCAGCATGGTAATTGATGCCCAGAAAGGCTCAGTGAAGGAAACATCTCTTACTGAGGAGCTCATGTTTGGAAGCTGGGCTTCTATTTAAAAGGACTAGATGTTCGTTACTGCTCTCCCATGAGCCGTGAGTTGTGGCACATTGCACATATGACTGAGACCACTTTTCTAAGAGACATGACACAGTGGACACAANCATCTCTTACTGAGGAGCTCATGTTTGGCAGCTGGGCTTCTATTTAAAAGGACTAGATGTTCGTTACTGCTCTCCCATGAGCCGTGAGTTGTGGCACATTGCACATATGATAGTAAGCATTGCTGACTGAGACCACTTTTCTGAGAGACATGACACAGTGGACACAACATAAGATCATGAAAAAAACACCCAAAAGACTACAAAACTAATCAATTTACTGGGAATTTAACAGAGGTGGCCTTACAGCAAAAATGAGGAGCTTCAAGAGAGGAACAGAACCAGAGGTAAGCAATCGCTGGTTAGCCTTTCTATTTCCCTCAGTGCATCTTTAAAGTGTATTTTATGGTCATTTCTTGTGGCAGAAACAGGGAGTCTGGAAGGCTCCTGTTCAGGCTGAGTCTCATTACATGCCTGCAAGGCTCTTAATCAACACCAGAGTCTTGCCTGCTTGATTGTCCTTATTTTGTACAGAATCTCCTCTGCTAACTGGAATGACTGATATTGCAAAGAGCTGGGTAAAAGAAGAAACTGTGATTTCTAGTAACCATATCTACTACTCAGAAAAGATTTTGCTGCTGCTCAGAAGACTTGACTATATTAAGATGAAATATGCCAGTACATGTGCCTTTGTGTAGAGGGAATAGTCTAGATGCATGTAATGTCTTGTTATTTTATGTTAGTGGAAACTTAGTAAGAATGGTACATTAATAAGGTACAGACATAGCTGACACTTTATAAGATAGCACCAAGAAATTTTAGTTATTGTAGTCATTTCCAGAGAAGAACAGCTCATGCCTGCAGTCTTCTCTCCAGAACTTTCTGCTATGTATTAAAATCCCTTACCTACTTCAGCTGGAGCCTCTGGAATTTTCTGTTAGGTCTTTGTTAAATAAATATAAGGCCACCCTTTTGCAGACAGTTTGGTAGATTAGATAATGCAATGTATGGACTGTTTCGAGGGGATAAATGTACTTTCCTTCCTTTGAGGACTGATAGAAGGAACTAGTGCCTGAAACAGGAAAAAATGGGTGCTGAAAAAAGCAATTAATTTTATGCCTTCCTCTACATTATGTTTATGAGTGTTATTGTGCACATGTTTATCCAGAGCAGGTGACGCCTCTCTCAAATCAGTGAGCCTTGTCATCAAAGGTCAAATAGAAACTTGAAGCTGGGAAGGGTCAAGCTAGTGAATAAGAAGGAAAAGCTTGCTGAGACCATAATCCCTTCACTCATGTCAAAACAGATTTGAGCTATTGTTCAGCCTGTGGAACCTCTATTACCTTTAGAAGTCATTCTCTTTGAAAGCATTCAGGAGCCTGTGGATAGGAAACCTGAAATGAGCACAGTTTAAAGGAATTCACCTTTGTCACTTCAAGGAGAGAACAGCCTGTGCCCTACAGATATGAACATAAAAAACAGGCACAGTGAAAGTCCACTCTTTTATGAGTTTTGGTGTTAGAATGATTACAATCATATAGTTTTGAATTATTTTTCTAATTGTTATAATGTAAGATATAAACAAAGGTAATTACATTAATCTTGGTCTGAAGGGTAAAGTCCCTTTAGATTTTAATGGAATCAGTACTTGTAAAAGATATAAGCCATCAAGCATAGCTATAATGAACAGCTGGAAAGCTCTGCTGAAACAAAAACTCAGAAGAAAATCTGAGTCCTTTGCAGAGTGAATAAAGATTTTATAATGTATTTTTAAAAACGCAAAAGGTTGTAAAGCATCATCATAGTCTTAATAGAGCTCAAAATTTATGTGGAAGAAGATATGGAACTGGGGAAATAGATACTAAGGCAGGTCATGCGTGAGCTCATGACTTCTGTAAGCTAAATATTAATTTTAATAAAGAGGAAGAGTATTGGGCATGGGAGTTTGGAGACCAATCCATCTTCTTTAAACTGAAGGCCAGTAAGACCTAGGCAGGCTTTTTGTATTCTCTGAAATCTGTTGATAAAATTATCAGCACGTAGTCAATGTAAAATACTAGCAAGAACATGAACATCAAGCCACATATTGAAAGTACAAACTGATGATGTGATTTGATAGAAATCACTAAATAACTAGGTGTATTGTGATACAATAAAGGGGTATATGGGATCTTTCAAGGAATCCAAAACTTGTTTGTGTTTACAAGAAAATTAGGCACATACTCTGGGTCTCAGATCAGAGCCATAACTCTCAGCTGCCTGATTTAAACAAGCTTCTCTGCAGAAGAAGAGTGCATAAGTGGTTTTATTCTTTGGTGGGAAGGATCCTAGGAGACTTGATCAGATAGAATTTGATAGAGAAACAGAAAAGAACAGGACAGATTATTGCTTTTGTTCTTAAGTGTGATGAATTGCCACTATTTTCAGCTTGTTAGTGGAAGAAAAAAAAAGGGAGGGAAAAAAGGGAATTTATCAAGAGATTTTGACTGTAACACTGACTGTTTGGCTGGAAATTCTTTTACACACTCTCTCTTTATCTTCTCCCTCCCAAGAGACCCTATAACACCTTACAGAAAGAACAAGGCTAAAATCTAATTCCAATGCCAAAATGATCTTAAAAGAAATTTATTAGATCTGGACAAGCACAGAAATTCCTAAACTCTGAAAGAGCTTCAAGTGGGATTATCAGGTTGCAAAAAGATTGTAGAAAATAGTACAAAAGCAACCAGAAAAAACCACAAAAATAGAAGAAGGATACACTACAAAAAAAGCAAAATTTACATTTTCATTATACCAGCAGTAAACCGAGGTTCATCTTCCTCATGATTTCAATGGTGTTACCAAATTATTCCATGCATGCATGCCTGCATTTTGATTTTTTTTTTTAGAGACTAATCAGGGCACATGCAAACATGTACAGATCAATTTTGCTAGATTTGGATTTAATTGTAGAAGCCACTTAAAAGCCACTGAAGTCTGCAGAGAGTCTTGTTCAACATAGGGACAACTTATACATTAGCTTTTAAAAGAGATACTTAAAAACTGCTATTGTCAGAGGTAATCTTCAGTGTAGGGAAAATTGACATGGACCTCAACACAAATGCCTGCATTTCTTCTCCTACCATGATCCTGAAAGGCTGATGTTGGGGTTGTATGGGGTAAGTCAACACACTGCCACGTGTGTTTCCCACAATGCTATCTTCAGAATCTAATATTGAAAAAAAATTACTTGCTTTGTGTTGGAAACATTTCCTATGAAAAAAAGATGTATGTTTAAATCTGACCCTCATTGAACCAGCACAGGTTTAATGGAGGGGCTAAAAGAATTGGATACACATGACCTAAACCCACTTGTCTGATGGTAGCATATTCCTGCTGCAGAGTTACACTTTGATAGCTGGTCTAACTTATGCAATTAAAGGATGAAGAAGAATTAGAGAAAACCCCCAAATGCTGCATGGAAGAAACAAATAAAATGTCTTAGTTTTTATCATGGAAACTTCCATAGACTACATAGATTACAGAAGTTGTGAAGGAAAGAGAGAGGCAGAAGGAGAGAGAAATTGTAACCTGAAATGAAACCTGAAATAAAAATTGTAACCTGAAATAAAACCATTTCAATTGTTCCACTTGGTGTGGACATACTGGTAATATCTCTCAGTGTGTTGTGAAATCTAAAGACAAGAAGGATCAAAGCTACCTTTTGAAACTTCAAATTTCAAAGGGCACCTTAACCTTATGGCTGAGTTCAGATTAAACTAGATAGCTGCTTACCAGATCTAAAAGAAGTTAACTTCTACCAGTAGCAGTCACAAGTTTCATAAAATTATTTGAGACTGAACTTGAGAAAACTGACAGTCTTAAAGCCTGTCAAATAAATGCCCACAGTAAACCAATAAAAACACCTGATACTTGCTGACACATATATATTTCAAGAATCAGATAAAGGATTCACTTTCAAATTAGATGAATGCAACTGAGCTGTACATTTTATGGAACGAAATAATAATTCTGAATATTTAACTAGTCTATCACTGTTAGGAAGGTGTTAAGTTCAGGCAGAAATATAAAAAATTAGTCCTTGTTATGACATGGATTGAGAACTACCAGGATTTCTAATAGCTGCCAAAGAAGCTGCAATGGATCAACTGAAGAATTTTTTTTTTTTATTTTAGTGGA
>WAAE01004573.1:0-18287 GCA_013400495.1 Nicator chloris
TAATATTTACACTCATAACACATCCATCAGTCCTGTGCAGCTGCATGAGCCCTGACAAAAAGCCTGGAACGCTGCAGAACTCCACTGCTGAAGGACGTGGGGCCACCTTCCCCCAGAGATGTGCCTGTGTGACCTTGTAAGGACCCAGTGCCAGGACACACTGAAAGTAGAACTTGTCTTTCTGCTTTGCCCAGTCAGCTTTAACCCAAATCCTCTGCAGTCTGTTTGGGGATACAGCTGCACACCAGTGCTGCAGCAGCACGGCACAGGGAGGGGACAGGCAGGAGATTGAATGGAGTCAGTGACGATGCTCAGGGGGGAACCTCTGGCCTGAACCAAGGGCCTGGGCTTTGCTTCTATATTTAATCTTTCCCCCAGGGAAGCAGGGAGGAAGGGCAGGATTTTGCAGCTTCTCTGGCTTTTGCAGGTTCTTTTTCTGCTTTTGCAGATCTGGGTTAATAAATAAATCAGTGCAGCTGATTTTCTGGCCCAGATCCTCTGGTGCCCTGGTTTGCTGCATGTTCCCATCAGTGAGAGGCAGTAGGTGAAGGGCAGTGCACCCATGGGAGACCACCTTCCCTGTGTGCCCAG
This sequence comes from Nicator chloris, assembly GCA_013400495.1. NCBI lineage: Eukaryota > Metazoa > Chordata > Aves > Passeriformes > Pycnonotidae > Nicator > Nicator chloris. The sequence goes on from WAAE01004573.1 coordinate 592, forward strand.
GACAGCAGGGCCCTTGGGCCAGACCAGTGACTCAGGATGTGCTCAGGAAAGTGTGACATGGATTAATGGCACGGTGGCACCGGGGTCATGTCTGGAGCTGTGCTGTCCTCTACATCCCTGCCCTGGGAATGAGGGTGTCCATGGAGACCTCCAGCATCCTGTGCGCATGCAACAACAGCACCTCTGGTGCTCAAGTGTGGCTAAGAGGAAGAACACAGGTGCTTCCAGCTCTGGAGGATTAGGGAAGAGGAGGACATGTGCTCATCACCAATCCCTTCAAAGTGGTGGCTGCAGAACCACCTGCACTGGTGCTGCAAAGAACCAACCTGCAGCACAGAGCCACTGAGGTATTCAGAGAGCTCACCTTGGAACCTCTCTGCACCATTGGGGTGCAGGAGAACAGGGCTCCCACAGGGTCCAGTGGCTCCCATCCATGTGCCCAGAGCCAAACTTCCAGCCCAGTGCCATCAGCCCAGTGCCACTGGGGTACCAAAGGCCAAATCTGTGAGACCTTTCCCAGCTGGCAGAGGTTGCCCATAAGCCAGAGGGGATCACACTGAGGGGACACACTGCAATGACACCCTCTCCTGACTCAGTGCTGTCCAAGTGCTCTGTCAGTGAGCTGGAAGGAAAGAGGCATTTTCAGGGGGCATTTCAGGCTGCTGGAGTTTCAAATATCAGTAGAAACAGGGCAGGTGTACACTGTGGTGAGGGGGCAGAGGGGAGCAGGACTGGCCAGTAATATGAGTGCAGCTCCACCCTGTGCAAGAGGATGCAGCTGCTCCTGCCTTTGCTCCGGAGCCAGGATGCCTGTGCCTGTCCTGTGCATGGCAAGATGCTGGTGGGTTGGGAAAGGCTTTAAAAGCCAGGGACAGGAGGGTGGGCTTGTCAGAAGGACTCACATCGGTCTGCAAAAACCACAGACACACATGGCAGGATTGATGTGCCAAGGCTTGGCTGCAGCCTGTTGCTGGCTGGCCACCTGCAGCACTGCTTCCAGGCTGCTGCCTAGGCATTTTCCCATTGCCTGCTCCTGCACTCCCAGACTCACCTCCCGCTTCTGTCTCCTCACTGAAGCTCCGTGGGCAGAGGCCCCCTCAGCTGGAGGAGCACAAACTTGCTCAGGGACAGCAAGACTTCCTGGAAACTCATCTTCTGGAACACAGGAGCTGCATGTGGGCTAGAACTGCTCCCTGTTCCCAGAAAACATGCCTGAGAGGAAGGAACAAGCAGCCCACATGACCTTAGTGCAGAGAGAAAGGTTCTGCCACGTCTGGGAAGGGGCTTACACATGAAAAGTTCATCTCTCATCATCTACTGGCCCCCAGTAACATCATGTTCTCTCACAAAGGTCTTTAAGACCTTTTATTCAGCGACTGGACACAGGTGGCTCAGTGCACTGTGCTACCAGGGCAGGCAGCCCAGGGGGGCTGGGAGACAGACACTGGTGCCACTGGTGCCATTGGTGCCATTGGTGCCAGGCAGTGACGTGCACAGCAGAGGAGTTCAGGGTGCAGGCACTGCCCTGGGGCTGTGCTGTGCTGCTGGTCCTGAAGCAGCACAAATGGTCTGTCTCTCCTGCTGCTCTCTCAAAGCCAGTCACTGTCATCAGAGCCACCGGCACTGAGAAAATCAAAAGTCTGGGAACTGCTGGGGTGGGAATGCTGGGGAAGGTGGTGGGAAAGGTGGGGATGTTGTGCGGCACAGCCGTTGCTGCCAGGCTCAGCTGCTGACATGCCCCAGCACCATCCATCAATGATCAATTAGCCACTTCAATGTCAGGTGAAGGAAGAAGAGGACAGAGTGGAGAGGAAGCCCCACACTGGCCTCTTGTGGGTTAAATCATGCCTGGGCAAACCTCTGCTCCCACTGAGCATCACAGCTGGGGACCTCGGTGGATAAATCGCTGCCCTAACACTGCACACCCCATCACTTTTGTTCAGGAGCAAGGAGCAAGCATTTCTTGTGAGAGGCCATTCAGTACCTGTCAGTACCGAAAATGCCTCTCCTCAGAAGCACACAGCACATTTGCTTGCAGGTCCCACCCTGGACTTACTGCTGGGTGATGTGGTGGGAGGAGGTTACAGATGACCAGGACTGGGCATCTGTAACCCATGAACTGCCCAGGTAACTGAGTTCCTTCACAGCTGCCTCTCCCTATGGACAGAGATAGAGGTGACCCTCAGCTCAGGACCTGTGGCAGAGTTTGGCCCAGCTCCAGCCCATGGGCAGCTCCTGGCTCCAGGCTCTGCTCTGTGAAGAGTCCAGGAAGGAAGACAATGGGGTCAGTCCAGAGCAAGCTCTGCTCACAGTCCCCATCTCCTCCCTGTCCTTGGACTGAGCCTATACAGAATGAACCAAACTGAAAAATCAGACAGCTGAAAAATAACCACTCTTTCTTGTCTTTCTGTTTCTTTGGGTTATTTCTCAGCTGGATTTGTCCCTGCTCTGGCTCACAATGCTTTGCCCCTGCAGTGGGTCACAGAGGATTGGGGACAGCAGAAGAACAAACTCCTCAAACCTTCCCTGGAGCCATGGGAGGTCTGTGCCAAGCTGTGACAAGAGGGACAGGGGCATGGGCTGGGGGCCAGTGTGGTCACCCCAGGGCTTCCCAGCCCAGGTGACACCCAGCGCATCCTTTGCACAGCGTGGGAAGGCAGTGGGAGCTCCAGAAGGAATAGGAGGTTCTGGATCTGGACTGCAGGCAGAGGCAGAGCCAGCCATTGGCCAAGGGGCACAGACAGCAAGCTTTGGCACTCTGGGGGTTGTACCCCTGGGTATCTGAAGCTCTGGCTGCCCCATGCCTGCAAGTCTTCAAGGTGAAGTTAGACGGGATTTGGAGAAACCTGGTCTAGAGGACAGTGTCCCTGCACAATGCAGGGAGGTGGAACTAGATAAATTTTAGGCCCCTCCTAAACAAAACCAGTCTGTGATTCCATGATTCTATGATTTATATCATGGAATTTGTACCTTGTATTGTTATTTGTACCCCAGGGAGTTGCTGTCTGAGTTTTTAGACATCCAGCCTGAAAACAGGGAAATTTAGGTGCCCACCATCTGTTACCAGCAGCATCCTTCCCCTGATTGCTTGTGGTTGATGCCAGTCACTAGTCACCCACTCATCATGTGAGTGACTCTAACTTAAATTTGATATTATATTTTATGGCTGGAATAATCCATATGTGGTTTTATTTTCTATCTGCTTTTGCGGCTCCAAAGACTTAGTCAGAGCTGGGGAAGGTTCGAGGCAGAGTGGCAAACTCTGACCCCTCTTTCCTAGAGCCCATCCTCCCTGAGCTGGGTCCCTGGATGGCACAACCAGGGACCTCAAGCAGCCAAAAGAAAACTGTTTGTTACCTGGACAAAGTATTTGCTCAGCTGAGTACGGGGTGGCCGAGTTTGTCTCCCAGACACAAGGTGACTCCAGCAGCCCCTGACCAAGAGCTGCTGACCATCCTACTTCTGCTCCTGCTCTGACAGTGTGGCCAGGCTGGGGACCACCGGAACCTCCTTCCTGCCCATGGCATTGCGGAACTCCTGACACGTTCCCAATGTTTGTATTTACTCAGAGAATTCAGTGAGGGGGTTGGGTGTGAAGAATCAATCTGCCTTGGAAAGGGAGGTGTTACTAGGATGGTGACCTAAAAGGAGTCAGCAGTAACAATGAGAAACCAGACACTGGAATTAAACCTACATCTTTTTGGTTTTAACCCTGGGACTAGCATTATGCTGCAAAGCAGCTGCTGCACCTTGGGAAAGAAGGAGCCAGCTCTCCTGTATCCTAATGGAGAGGGATCACTGCCATGATCACAGCAGCACCAGTAAAGAGGGCTGGTTTTTGGACTCTTACCCCAGTTCATTCATATCAAGTGTTCTGCTAAACCAGGGATGTGTAATCTGGAGACAGGGGCAGCATTTCCAGCAGGCTCCTTGTGCAGGCAGAGCTGTTCCCGAGGTTCCCTGCCCACCCTGGCTCACAGTGCAGATGTCACCTCTGTCTCTGCAGGGTGGCCAGTCTGACACAGCAGCTCCTCATCCTCTACCTCGCTGTGCCAGGGACAATTGTACAGGGAAACAAACCCAGCGTGGGCGAGCAGCGGAGCCAAGGCCAGCACTCCTGGGTTTTGTCTTTGATGTGTGTTTATTTCCAAAGAACCTGGATTGAAATAAAATCCTGGACAGAGGAGAAAATGTTTTTAATTGCAGTGGATATGCTCTCCTGTGGTATTAACGGCACTGGCAGAGATTTGGCTCCCCATGCAGACTGCCCAGCAGATTCACAGCCCTTCCTATTCCCTGCTGCTGTGGGATCTTGCTCTGGTCCCCAGTGACACATGCCACCCCAGCTGTGCCTGGTTATGGTGGTGGGAGCTTTCCTTGGGAACACGTAGCTGAGTTTCTCAGCCCTGGTGGCATTAGCTCCCCATTTCTCCTCCTTGCAAATATTCATGTATTTTCTCTCTCCAGGGGCTGCCCACCCTTCCCATGCTCCAGTGAGAACTTCCAAGGGCTTGAAACATTCACAACCCACTAATGAGGACCTTTGTCCATGGCCTGGCTAAAAATTACGTCTTCAATTAGCAGAAGAGATGTGACCACAGTAGTTGGGCCTGGGTCCTGAAGGTCATTTCCCTGCTGGCCCAAGGAGACAGGAAACAGGTCCTGGGGAACCCCTTCTCTTCCTGCAAAACCTGCCCAAGCAGCCCCAGTCCAAGCCCCCCTCCCCAGACCTACAAATCACTGAGCAATGGGCACAAGTTCATTTATTATATCAATAAAACACCACTTCCTCATATGTTTTTTTGCTTGTAGAGAAACAACAACAGTGCCAGGAAGATATATAATTCTGGTTCATGATGGGAAATTTTACATCCCCAAATTGGAGTATTTAATTCAATTAAATGTTATAAAGCTCTTGTTATCCACTTCAGATGTTAAAAAACTCAAGAACTTACAACTTGCTGTATTTGCAGCTCTTGCCACCCCGAGCTGCTGTTACGTTTCTAAGCTGTTTCAAAACAGAACAGATTTTATTGCTTTCTGGCCATATGCCCAGAATGAATGGGCAAAATTTTGGGGAAAAAAATTAAAAACTTGAAACTTCTCTTTCTGTTTTTCCCTCCTCTGTCCCTTTCACTGAGGGGTGCATGAGATGTGAAAAACACCCCAGGGGTTAATGCTGCAGGAGTTGTGTCCAAAACCATCAGGGACTCATCAGGAATGTGGGAGCAGAGCATCCTGTGGGAGCTGAACAGGAGTCGCTGCGCTCGCCCCATGTCTGCCTGCACAAGACTGCTTTCAGGTTTTTTCTGGAAAGGGTTTTCTCTGATCCCTTTGGGTGATGTGCTTTGTGGCAGAGCTGAAGGACAGATGGACACAACCCAGCCCTGCCAGCACAGGGGCCGAGGTGTGATAGCCAAGTTCAGCAAACAGGATTGCCAAAGCGTGTGGTTGCTCACGCTGTCTGGGGATGTTGGCTCAGCAGCCAGACCCCACAAGGATTTTATTCCCAGAGTTCTGAGATGACCACAGGGTAATCTCTGGAGTGACCCAGAGCATGCTTGGCTGAGCTGAGGCAGCTGTGCCCAGCCGAGCTGCTGCTGTAATGGGATACAGCCCCTGAGGCCTGGTCAGCTTCTTGCTTTTACTTGAGGGAAATTGGGATAACTGCGGGAACCAGGCTAGCAACCACCTGTGATGCCTCTCGAAGGCTCCCTGCCATTCCCTGTGGCTCTCCATGTCCATCCCCCTGGTGCACACACATCAGGATGCACAGGTGGAGGAGGTTTTCTCCCCCAGACTGGCACAGCCAGTCCCTCTGTGATTCCTGAGGAAGGGAGTGCTGCATCATAACAGAAAGAGAGAAAATTTAGGTTGGATATATGGAAGAAATTCTTCCCTGTGAGGATGGGCAGGCCCTGGCACAAGTTGCCCAAAGAAGCTGTGGCTGCCCCTGGATCTCTGGAAGTGTCCAAGGCCAGGTCCCTGCCCACGGTATGGGTGAAACGAGATGAGCTTTAAGGTCCCCTCCAGCCCAAACCATTCTATGACTCTGTGTCTCCAGAGGCATTTGGATAATGGGGGTTTTGGAGATCACCTGCCTCGCTGAGATTTTTGGTCCCCAAAGCCACAACCCTCACTGACCACGTGTGAATCAGCGTGGCCCCTGGCTTGGTCTGTGCCTTAGAAGTGAGTCAAATGGTGGCACATCCCAGGTCACCGTGGCCTTGGGCAGGTGTCAGGGCTGATAAATGGGGACAATCTGCTGTGTGCCAGTGTGGAGCCACCGGGCAGGCACGGCCTGCACAGCCCCACGCACATGGCTGGGAGCAGCACCTGGTAGGGGAGAGCAGGCAACTGGAAATGTTTCATAACTAACAGCAGTGGAGGAGATGAGGAGCTGGCCATGCATTGCTTTAGACATACTTCTGACAATTCTCTGGCTCCAGACTGTTTCAACTTTAGCTGAAAAAGGTTGAGCTATTAGTTCATGGTGCAGAACAGAACTGCCTGGGGCTTGTGAGGCTGGGGGGAGATGTGAAAATTAGAGAATTATTTTGTATGAATGTTCTTTTTTTAAAAAACTTTCCCTGAGTCCCTGAGGCTTTTCAACTTTTAAATCTGTACTTTTGTGTGGCAGCTGCATTGACCAGCTCTGTCATGTCAATAACCCATGTCACACAGCATCCTCGAGGGCTCGTTGGCATTGGGGAACACAGCAGCTCATCCTGGTGCTGGGATCCATTTCCAGAGGTATCTTCTAAATTAAACTGACTTGGGTGCACAGGATGGGAGCAGTTGGAATGCTGAGGACTGGAAAGAAGGATTACTGTCAGATCAAGCTGAGGATCCACGTGAGCTGGAGCCTGGAGAAAGAGCATCAGTACTATGAGAACAAGCTGCAGAGAGGCATAGGACATGTGCAGGGCTCTTGACTCTGTAGGGAGGTAGCATCCCTATCTGCCATCAGGATAGAACCAGAAGATGTGTCTTCCAGGTAGCTGCCATGGGGAAGGATATCATCTGCACATGTATTTCCAGTAGTTCTAAAAAATAATTCCAAAGAGGTGGTGGCATCATCCTCACGGTGTTTCTGAGAGGTGTCCCACAGCAGGGACCCCTCCACCACGTGCAACCAGTATTGTGTGACCAGAGGGATGAGGAGTGGTGACATTCCTTGTTACCCACAGGCAGAGGAGCTGCACTTGGGGACCCCATTGGGCAGCTGTGGGAGATGGTCAATTCTCCTGGTCCCCTTTTCCAAGCAACTGAGCTGATTCCCCAGAGACATTGAACACCCTGGTTCCTGTTCCTCACAGCTGGTCTTGTGGCATTGCTCCCTGTTCCTGCCCATGCTGGGGCTCCTCAGGGAATCTCACCTCTGCCCTCCAGCCTTTGGAGGAGTTGAGGATTTTGGCCAAAGGATTTTAACTGCTGAAGGCAAGTCATCCAAATGGGACCACAGCTCCTGGTTGGATAGCTGAACAAGAGGGAGGAAACAGCCCATGTGGTCACATGCTCTGGAACAAGCTGTAGAGCATCCTCTGCCAAGAGGGGAGCAGGAGAAGGAGGTAGATGCTGTGGAGAGCAGAGTGACGAGCCCTGATGGAGCCACAGGCACTGAAGTTAACCCCTACATTGGGATGTGTGTGGTTTGCTCTCCACGCCTGGCATCATTCCCAGAGGTTAATGCGCCCTTCAGGAGGTCACACTGACCCCCAGGCAGCCAGGGACAGAGTACCCACTGCTGTTCATGGTGTAGGGCTGCTGGAGATCCTCCCACAGACACAGAGCTGGGAAGGGAGGGGAGGGACCAGACTGTGCTGGGGATCAGAGGTGTTAGGGCAGCTGTGGCCAGCCATGAGGGTGGTTTCCAGGAGCAAAACTCCTGTGGGCTGCAGGTTGAGGCCAGTTTCAGGGCTGGGAGGTGCTGGAGCTCATCCTGACTTGCCTCACACAAAGCCAGGCAGTGATCTCGCCTTGGTTCCCCTCAAACCACCTTTGGTCTGGGGTATGTGGGGTGTTCAACTCCCCCACAGCATGCTGAAAAAAGAGATGAACCATGCTTCAAAGGCAGCCCAGAACTCCCTGGATTCTGCAGGTGATTCACTGCATGTGAGGAAGCCCCTCTCCTGCTCCAGTGCTGGGACAGATTGTGCTGCCAAGCCCAGCCAGCCCAGCCAAAGCTATGCAGAGGGACTCCAGGCACTCTGAGCAGGTGGCATTGCCCATCTCCACAATAACGGGGGATCCTGAATAGCTCTCACAGGGAATGTCCTGTCCAGGGCTGCCTGGGCTCTGCCTCCATTGGCACCGGCCCTGACACAAAGGAGCAGCACCAGCTGAGCTTCACCTGCTGTGTGAGAGCTCCTGAAAGCCATGACAATTCCCAGGGTCTCTGTTCCCACCGGAGCTGGAGAGGTGGCTCCTGCTCTACCTCTGCTGGGAGCAACAAGACAGGCTCTTTATGGCAGCCATGGTGTCCAAAGAGAGCCAGGAAGGGCAGCTGTTGCCAAAAGGATATGCTCCCTGTGTTCCTGGGTAGTTCCAGCACCGTGGTAGCCTTCTCCCCCTAAAAACAAGGAGCACTCTCTGCACACCTCAGTGGCAAAACCACAGGCCCAGGGCTGGGAGCTTTGGCAGCAGGGCTGGTCCCAAGAATGGGGAGCAGAACCATAGCTGAAGACAGTGTCACCACAGGGTCCCAGGGGCAGGGCTTTGGCCAAGTGCTGTTGCACGGCCACTTACGTGCTGCATCTGGCCACTGAACAGCAAAATGCCTTGAAAAGGCACTGGCTGGGGACAGGGAAACTGTCACAGGGATGCATGTGTCACTCACCTGGAAAACACAAAGCAATGTCCCCCTGCATCACATTGCTATAGCTGGACAAAACAGAGCAAAATTATCTAGAAAGGCTTATCCATGTTTATCCCAAAGTCCCCATGTTTGCCTCTGCCTTCCCACAGATTTGCTGTTGACAGCACAGCAGCACTTAGGGATGCATTGCAGACTTTCCTGGGAAAACATACTTAAAAATCCTAATCTGAGCCTTACACTCATCGGATCCACTCAGCACCACATGATCTGTGTAGCAAATCATCTCGATACCGAGTAATTGCAGCCTGGTGCTAATAAATGAGCAACAAGCTCATAATTATCTGCAAAAGTTTTGATGAATGATTTTTGGAAAACCCTCCATGAATCTTGCGAAGTTTGGAAGGACTCAAATCTATCTGTGCCTGCGGGAATGAGTCAGTGGGAAGGACGATCACTCCTGGCAGTAGCGTGGGGCTATCGCTGATGTCCTGGCTGTGGGGGGGTGGTTCTGTGCCCCATGAGGTCTCTGGAAAGCTCCAGTTCTTGGTTCCTGTGGAGCATGGCAGGCAACCTGTGCTCTGTGTGCAGGGAGAGCCAGAGTCTGCGCGGGGACAGCAGCAGTCGGGCTGGGATCAGGTGGTCCTGCACGGGTGGTTCTGGTGACCACCCAGTGCATCCATCTGGTGTCGCATCCATCTGGTGTCCCATCCAGCTGAAGGGGGCTAGGCAGGCACCATGGCCTGGGCCAGTGGTGAGGGGCTGGCAGAGCTCTGCCTGTCTGCCCTCACCCTGCTTGGTTCCCAGCATGGCTCCTGCTCTGGCCAAGAGCCAGGAGAGCTGCCTCTCATCCAAAAAGGGCTTGGCATCACCTGATCCCAGCCAGAGATAATGGCAGCACCGGGTGGGAACCCAACCAAGGCTGATTCTGGGGCAGGCATGAGGCAGGGCTGTGCAGCACTGCTCTGCAAGTGTCCAAGTGCATTCCCAGGGTTTCTGGGGGAGTCCTGCTGGAGCAAATCCCACCAATGATATAGAGGGGGTGAGACCACCTTTGGCCAGACCTTCTCCTGCAAATATCCACTGTGCAGAAAGGGGCTCCTCTGCTCATCCCTGCTGTGCTCAGCAAGGCATTGGGTTCCCTGTTCTGACAAGGTCCCACTAGGGTGACCCCTGGGCTCTTCGTCCCCAGCCGCACATCTCTCTCTGCGCATGGGGTTGGGGATGAAGGCTGAGGATGAGGCTGAAGCACACATCAGCTCAGGTCCATCACCTCATCTGAGGTTTGTGCCTGGGCTCAGCACATATCCAGTCCCTCCAGACTCTTCTGGATTGTGCTGCTGTTCCCATCAGGACAGGCAAGCCCTGGGAGCATGTGGCACTTTGCGGCGATGCTCTGCAAAGGCTGTGGGCGGCCCTGGAGCTCTCCTGCCCACTGTAGCCCACACAGCAGCACCCTGGGGTTCCCAACAGGTGCCCCACCCCTGTGTCCTGCAGAATGCCTGGGAAGGTGCTGACCTCTGCCCAGCCCACTGAGCACCAGCCCCTTCCAATAGCAACATCCCCCAAGGCAAGCAGCATCCCATGCACTAAGCCAGCTTTCCTGCCCTCCTGAGCTGGAGGAAATACTTTTTCAAACCTGTAAACCTTTGTGAGTCGCTATAAAGTTGCAAAAACTCACCAAGTGCACAGCAGCACCTGTGACGACTGACCCAGGTACTCCCTGGGGCTGCCTGCAGGAGGGGGTGCCAGGCAGTGCAGTTCCAAACTTTCTGCCTGATATGAAAATGAATTCATTTTTCCTCACTCTGTCGAGCCAGCAACGTGTTCCCCATACACAACTCTTAGATGGCTGATAGGTATCTCAGAGGGCTCCTTCCCTGACAGGGTGAAACACCTGAAGCAGAAGGGCTCTCCAAAAGTCCTCGTAGCCCTGATTTGTGATGATTTATCCTTGGTAGTGAGTCAGAACCCATTAGGATGCATGTGCCTCTGAAGGAGCACATTTCTCCTGTCCCTGAGAGCTGCAATTACAATAACGAGCAGTGCCAGACTGAGACCAACTCTTCCACTAGCAGCAAAGCAGCTCCACAATCCCCAGAATGCAACCAGCATGAAGAGAGAGTGTTGGGAAGTCTAATTCCATCAAACAAGCATCAGATCTCCTTAAAACCTTATACTGACATTCTCTGTGCATGTGTGAGTTGCCGGGAAGGTGGGAAACTTGTCTTACTGTAAGTAGATGGCGAGGTATGATAATCCTCCCATTGCTCCAGGAACTGGAGATTTAAAAATAAAAATATAAGTGTGAGTTCCCTGCTCTGCAGGAATTTGGTGCCAGCTGAAGACTGAGATCCTCAGATAGCTGCACAGTGGTTTGGTCTAGCAGGAGCCTCTCTGTCAAAAAAGGAGGTAAACCACCTCCACAACAGCACTTCAGAGCTCTTAGATGTGAAGATTTTACCTTTTATCTGCATCCAAATGAAAAATATTTTTGTTCTGCCATGTCAGCTGAATGGACGTGGGATGACCGTGGGCATGGGATTACTGGGTGATTCACCACACAGATCAGCTCAGCTCTGGGTCCCATCTCAATGGGAATAGAGCACGGGCTGGTGGGCATTTGGAGCTGGTGGTGGAAATCCCACCACAATCCTCAGTAAATGGTTTGAGTCACTAATCACCCTCCTAATGAGCTCAGTGGTGTTTCCCCTCTGAACAGCTGGGTGAGACTCCCAGCTCTGCTCTTCTGCCAGACCTGTGTTAAGTAAAAGAAGCTTTTCCCACTCAGTGTCAGCTCCCCACGCAGGTTTTCATGGGCTGGACAGGTGTCACCACGGCCCCTGCTACAGGAAGCAGCTGAAATTTTGAAGACTCACCACAGTTTTTCAGATTCTCTGCATAGTTATATCTCCCATATTTGCTTAACCAGCCCCAGCAGCAATGAAGGGGGCAAGACAGTCAGTGTATGTGTACACCTGTGCATGGCGCCATCCTCCACCTCCTCCTCTTCCTCCTCCAGACATCAATTTTCCATCAAGCCTGAACATCACTTTAATTTGGAGCCAGCACACACCACTCTGCTCCCGAGCCCCACACCTGCTGAAGGAGGAGCAGAGCAGCAGGCAGTGCACCCTGTTGGACCTGCTAGGCCAGGTGCCTGTTCCACAGGGAATTCATTCCTCTCCTAACATCGGGGAGTAACAGCTGGCTGGGGGAGGGGTGTGGAGAGGAAGGGGCTGGAGCTCAGGGAGGCTTCACTTGAACCTCCCATGTGGACCTGAGGGCTGACAACCTGTAATGAGGTGGCAACCATATTCATGGGTAGGGTCTTCTCCCTCCAGGCTCAGCAACATCCATCACTGTCCTTGTCACCTCATGCAGCCTCACCTGCTGTGCTCACAGCTCTTTCAACATCAGTTGCTCTCCTAGCATCTCTCACTGAACAGTAGCACATCACGTTATTTTTGAGATGAGCTTCTCTCACTCCGATTTGCATTTTGTTCTATTCTGCATGGTCTGCCCCAGTCTCATCTGACTGGCTTGCCACAGCAGGACAGAGTAGGGCAAGCTCCACTCTCCGGGCTGCCTAAAAGCTCTTGGCCTCTCTCTCTGCTGGAGAGGGACCAACTCCCATCTCAGGGATGTTTCCAGCTCTCTCCCTGGGTTTCAGCCTTAAGACAGACTCAGTGCCTGTTCCTAAGGTTAGCTGCCTCCCAGGAGGCCTGCCTGCTCCCACTGCACAGATAAAAATCTGGGTTTCATCATTCCCACCGCCCAGATAAACATCTGCCCTTCACGGCTGCAGTCCCGCTCATCCCCACAGCTGTGCCCCGGCAGCCGCTCTGCCCGTGCACCTCGGGGAGGGACTGTGGGCAGCCAGCCCACGGTGAGTCCATGCAACCTCTATTTCACAACCTGATTTAGCAAATGCCCTCAACGTGCCTTTTGCTCCCTCCTCTGCCTCCAGAACAAAGGCAGCACTGTTTAGGAGTAATCTACTGGAGGTCAGCAGCGGGCTCTGGACAGCCTCATGTGCCACACACGTAGGGATGGGCAACTGCTCAGCCAAAACAGGGATCCTGCTCTGGGAAACCTCAGTCCTGTCTCTTCAGTTCCCTGCCCAGCACTTGCTCCTACCCAGAGGTGCTACTGTGAACCCCAAGGGAGGATCTGCTGTCATTTGTTTCTCCTTAAATTCCCTCAAGCTCAGTATTCAGTTTTTCTCTCACCTTCTAGCTGATGGGAATCAGGGAGGAGGAATCACTTGCTGGGTGCTGCAGACAAGGGGGTGGGGGAATATACAAGCTGTGAGGGCACATCTTTCCTTTTTGGAAAGCCTTTGGTGTCCTTTGAGTGCAGATGATGACTGCTGAGGAAATTTTGAGTGCTCTGGAGTGAGCATATTACTTTTTTCTGGTTATAAGCCTGACCTAGGTTGTCACTAATATGCCCTGACTAAGTGCATATTTGCTTTGTTTATTTTCTAAGGTAGCCTAATGCTGGGGTGAAAAAAACTACAGCAGTGGAATCCCTGTTACCTGTCAGTGTGAGGCTCAAAGAAAGTGGGAGATTCACGTGAATATGGAAGGGCTGCCCTGAGGGTGTGTGAGCTGAGAGCTGGGGAGAGGGAATGCTCCTTGCAGCATGGGGAGTCAGGGCAGCTCTGGTGACACCAGGAGTGGGTTTGGGTTGAGGAAGGCTGGTTTAGCTGTCGAGAGCTGGTTTCTCTTTTGCACAGCACAGGGGTTACCTGAAGCATTCCCCAAGCCAGCCTGGTGGCTGTGGGAGCCCCGTGACAGCAGCCTGAGCCAACCTTGGCTAGGAGCTGGTGAATGCAGGTGTGGTGTAACCTCCCTTTCCCTTTGTGCTATCACAGGGATGCGTGTGTACAAGGTGACATTCACAAATGCAGCTTTGGAAGTATGTCAGAGGAAGGAGAAATTGTCATAAAAATGCTTTAGAAATCTCTGTGGTTTGAGCGCCATTGTTCCCCTTGGATGCTCTATTGAGCAGGTCCAGCAGCCTGAAATCAAGTTCACGGGGAACACTCCAGCAGTGCTGCCCTACTCCTTGCAGTGCATGTCCCACTGAGTGCAGTGCTGTGCTCTGCAGTGTGTGACCTTGGGAGTAAATTCTCTACTTCCTTGTTGTTTTATTTCCTACTGAATTGATTGTTTAGGGGTCAAAATCACGTCATAGGGTGCAAGGCTGGATGGGCTTGGGCCCCTTTCCCATCCATGGGCTGGTACAGGTACAGCTCAGGCCACCACAGCTGGATTTGCACGTGGGATGTTGTGCAGAATGCAGAATTACAGATATGTAACACTGACCCCTGGGCTCCGCAAGCATCATGCATGTTTTTCCATCATGAATATGTGACAGTGGGGACCACGGCCCAAGGATGCCAGGGAAAAGTACAGGCAGCTTAATGTCATCCCTCTACATGTCTGACCTGAGGGACTTGGGAGTCTTTTCTTTGGCACAACAGGACTTTGTGAGCAAATCTGCTGCTGAGCCCTGGCATGGGGGAGTGCAAATGGCATTAGCAGTACAGAGATGTGCAGGAGAGGGCTGGAAACCTGGCTGGATTGTTCTCACCTGTCGAAGCCTGCCTCTTTTCCCACTTGAGGGTCCTGGGGAGGGGAGGCAGAGCAGGGGACTGCTCACAATCAGGGTGACACAAAATCCTGTGACCCTTCTGAAAGAGTTGGGCTGGATTGGGAGAGCATCCAGGGTTGGTCTGAGTGCAGAGGTGATGGACTTGGGAAAACAGACTTTCCTCCTCAGAAATCAGCCCTCAGAGCCCCTGGGACAGCTCATCTGGCTGATGAGGCTTCGGCAGGTCTGTCAGACCGCGGGGCCTTAACAGAGGGCAGGACACTGCCACTGAGCCCTCGTGTGAGGATGAGGCATCGCTCTTATCCAGCAGAGTAAATTCCGGGGCAGATGGGAACTCCACCTCCCTCGCCATGGGAGAGAGCTGGAGCTGGTATCAGGCTCTGAAATTCCAGGCCGCGACATGAGGTGGTGCACAGCATCCGCTTCTGTCCCTGCTCTGCCACTCCCTTCGCAGCAGGAGGGAGAGAGAGCAGAATGCCTTTGGGGAAGAACTGGGGATAAAGGAGGTGCTAATGACAGCTGGAGAAATGAAATCAACAAAATGTAGAAAAGAATCGAGAAGAAATTCTTCGGGGGGAATTCATCCATCCAGCCCTGCTCATCTCCACACTGCCTGCCTGCTCTTCAGGAGTAGGAAGAGGGATACAGAACTTAAAAGGATTTTTTTCCTCTTTGTTTTTTTTTCCTCTGTGCTTTGGATGAACAGATTTTCGAGGGGGAATCCTGCTTTATAACCTCGTGTTATTTATTCAGTCGGTATGCCAGGCACGAGGCACAACTCGAGTGTTTCCATTCCTGTTTGTGCAATGTGGATGTGAGTGCAGACCAGCCTTGGTCAGGAAAATCGCAATTCCCTGAGTCTAAGCAACACGTTCACAGCTGTGTGATGCAGAAACCGAGATGGTCCCTGTTCAAAATGTGCAGTTCCCAGAGGGGCTGCTAAGCACTTGCCACTCCAACACGCCTTTGTGGGCAGATCTCCCCACCCTGGACTGCTCAGAACATCAGCATGAGGAGCTCTACCATCCTGCTGCCCTGCAGCTCAATAAAGTGCCATTTGGACCCTACCCCTTCTGTGTTTTGAGTTCATGCACAGACACGACACCACAGTAATTGTAAATATTTGCCTGAGGTCACCTCTGACGGGTCTGCCGATTAATGCAGGATCCCAACTAATCCGGTACCCATCAGGCCTCGAGGGAGGCTGGCATCTGCAGTGATACATGAGGAAAACTGTGTGAGGGACTTAAATATACTGTGTCTCTGACCTATGGTCCCAGCCCACTCTGGGCCTTGGCACTGGGTCTGTTCAGCAGCTGGAGCCACAGCTGTGCACATCCACCACAGCCCCTCAGCTTGGGAGTGCCAGCAACAGCTGAATCCCACAGAGCAGAGGATGCACCGAGGCTGATCTCCACTGCGGCATCCCAGCAGCTGCTCCAGCCCCACAAGCTGGTTCCCAGTGTGCAAGGAAACACTGAGACTGATCTCTGCTGTGTCACCCCCGCAGCTGCTCCAGGCTGCTGTGGTTCCTGGCCCTGCTCATTCTGTGGTGAGGCTGGCACTGGAGCTGGGAGCTAGAGGGACATGGGCACACTATGGAGCTGGCCACCACTGCACAGTGCTTTGTGTCCCTGGCTGTTGTGGGGGGAAGGCTGAGGCTTTCAGAGGTCAGGGCTGAGCTGCCACTGGTATCTGCACTCCAGCACTGCAGGGAGTGCTGGGCAGTCAGCTTGTCACTCAGAGACCCTTGGTGGTGGGACTTTTGCTGTGACCTCCAGCCATCTGCTCATTTTCACTGGTCTCAGTTCCCTGCAACCTCATGTGCTGTGTCTGGGGGCCATAATGTGCCATACCTCTGCTGTTGTCCAGCCACGAGCTCCGGCTCTGCTCACAGCCTGAACCCACTCCTGGCTACCTGCTGTGGGCTTCTGGTGGCTCTGAATTTGAAAGAGTGGCTTTTATTTCCTTCCTGTCCAAGGGTCAAAGGATGGAGCTCTGATCTTGCTGTTCACTCACCTCACATTGCTCTGCAGAGATACAGAAGACAAAGGCCAGTCCCAGGACAGCTCTAGGTGCTGTGACTTGGCCACAGCTGCCTGGGCTGTGCCTTCACTGCTAGAAAACCAGAGATGGGGTTTAATGCAAACAACATGGTGCATATTAACTCCCCTGTTGTCAGACCCTGCTGGAAGCAAGCATTTGTGATCCTCTGCACAGTGAACCAGGTGAGAACCAGGCCAGCCATGGTGGTGGTGGTGGTGGTGGCAGCGTTGGCTGCTCACCGGCTGTTCATGTGTCCTGTCTCGCTGGAGAGCTACAGCAGGACAGCTGCCGTGCCCTCAGTGTCCGCCCGGACCAACAAGGTGCGTGTCTGTGTCTGTGCGCAGTGGCGATGGACCTCAGGGCACAGAGGAGGCGCCTGCTGGTCCCGGCTCACAGCGCCTCCTCCAGCAGCTGCCGGCAATTTGCCCTGCCTCACCTTCAGGTGCACCAGGAGCCTGGATATATTTTTCCTCATGTTTATTTTTAAAAGACGGCTCATTTTACACTCTTGGCAGCCTTCAAATGTAAATAACCTGTGCCACATGTCCCCATATTACCAAGGAATAAATTAGAGTTCTGGGTTCCCCGTCCCATGTTTCCCTTTGACGTTATTGCTGTGGACACGTATATATGTGCACTTTGCAGGTAACAATCCAACCAACCTCACCCAGAGCTGGTTTGCTATATGGCAAACACTGGGAACGTCCCTTTGTGATGCTGAACCAGGTGGTGAAAACACCTTTTAATTCATTTTTCGTTTTGAAAAAAAAAAAAAAAAGTGTTGAAAGACCCGCTGTCAAAGTACCAAGTCTCACCATAAACACACGGACATACAGTGCAATCCATTGCATGGGAACACACAGTGCCCCCCATCCCAAGGGAACACGCACTGCCTCCCACGCCATAGGGACCCACACTGCCTCTAAACCCACAGGAACACAGAGTGTCCTCGACCCTACGGGAGCATACAGTGTCCCCACGCCACGGGAACACGCACTAGCCCGATCCCACAGGAGAACACAGTGTCCCCGATGCCATGGGGCACACAGTGTCCCCACGCCACGGGAACACGCACGGGCCCGATCCCACAGGAGAAGACAGTTGTCCCCACGCCACGGGAATACGCACTGCCCCGATCCCACAGGAGAACACAGTGTCCCCAGGCTGCCGGAACACGCACCGGCCCGATCCCACAGGAGAACACAGTGTCCCC